>MQRK01129385.1:0-16455 GCA_001938485.1 Girardia tigrina
AAAACGGTCACATATACAAACTGAACTCATGGGAGTCAAGTAAATTCGAATCCCTATAGCTGTGTTAGGAATGCTAAATACGGTATACATAAGTGAGTATATTGGCGTTGAACCTGTGTGACAAGTTGCCACCAGACAGAGTGAAAGGGAACAAAATATTTGAAATTATTTGCACGATGAATTAGAAAATGATACGTTGAATATTCAGTTTAAAGTGATAATGATAAGCGTAAAAAGAAAAGACCCATTATATGTGTGGCCCTTGGCACATACCCGAGTTACCGTGTGGATAGTGAACCTCTGTCCACAACATAAAAGGTTCTATTACCATGCCCCTAATTCTAAATTCGATGTCTATCAACATCACTTTCTATTAATTCATTAAAATTATTAAAATGATCAGATCATTAATTGATCAGTCATCATGAATATTTAATCGAAATATATTTAAAATAAAAATATTTAATTAATTAGAATATTAATTCAGTTGTGCATCATTATAAAAAGACACAAAACTCAAATTTTTCACACACTCTCGAACCGGTCCTGAATAAACATATTTTGTAACATTATATATAATGTTATTTATTTGATGGCGCCCTTCTGTCATTGTTTATTTGTGTTCCCAATAGAATTTTGGATTTACTAGAAAATTATGTTGAATATTTATTATTAATAATAATAATTAGTAGTAGTAGTCGTATCAATTTCAGAGAATAAAGTGATGGCAAAGGTGACGCTGACGTTGAGAGAATATTCGGACCGACGGTGCGAATTATCGAATATGATTATTCGACCGGGTTCAATTGATTTAATGTTTATCGATTTTATCAAATTATAAATTCAAAGTCAATTTACGAAATGCATGACGAAAATGAACCTTCATCAAATGATTAATGATAATTGAGGGCACATTTGTGTCAAGCTTTAATGACATTTCTCACTTATCAAATCAGCTAAAATAAATTTGTTGATTTCGATAACTATCATTTGTAATTTAATTGAAAGAGAGAATGAAGAAAGAGAAAGACAGATTGAAAAGAAATTTATTTAAATAATTAAAAAAAATAGTAGCAATTTAGTTTTAAAAATATAAAGACATCATTTATAGAAAGAAATTATTTTTAACAATTATTAATTTCGACGGTATAACCGTAATCGTGGGTACAGGACAACTCCTCACCAAGAAATATCGGCACCGAGAAATAGTAAATTCAAAAAAAGAGAACAATATTTATATGACAAATTTTATTAAACTCAAAAATTATTTAGTTTATATAAATCACAAAAAAAAGCAAAAAGCACGTTCTCCCGTTCATAGTTTCTTATTTTATTGAAATTATGTTCGTCTGATTCCTCATATCGTCATCGTTTCCAGCTTCATATCCGGCGAGGAAACGTTCGTATTCTGTGTCTAATGTATTTTGCATTTTTTAAGTGACTAATAAATTTCCATATTATTGGATGACTGATACCATATCTTTACTGTAATATTTTATGGTAAGCTTCAGCGAAATTATTGGTTCTATCAGACCAAATTAAAGTATGCTGATAAACCAACCAAACTTCAAATGAAAAAAAAGAGGTGAAGCTCTTGTTCCATTTTGTCGAAGTCTTTCAACATGTGTTTGTAAACCAACTTATAACAGGTTCTAATTCTGGATGTAGATAATCATCAAGAACGGTCAGAGCATATTCAATATCTACTTCTGGAACAAAAGCAATCAATGTTATCATACGAGCTTTTAATGCAAAATTTGGATCAATATTATAACGGTTGGGAAGCTGAACTTCAGAAAGATGTTTGCGGAGATTTTGAATGAGATGAAAAAAACAACCCCTTATGTTAACACCAGGGATTTCGGTACATTTACTGTTTCTGGATTAAATTTTGGCCATATATTTTTAATCATCCGGAAAAGCTTTAAGTACGTTAGTCATAATTTGTATGGAAGTAAACAAATAGGAATTGGTAATACAAATCCGTATTACAAAAAATACAAATCCATATTACATTACGACGAGCCTTTATTAAATAAAGGTGGAGTGAGCAGAAAAGTACCATCCATAAAATTTTATCGCATTTAAACGATTCGATTTTATGGTACCCTCGTCCAAATATTAAAATTTTGGGGGAAACTGAAATTCTTATTTCTTAAAGCCTTTCCAATGTTTCGTTTGCTTTTCTTTTAACAGTTGTATTAATTTTGGCTATTTCTACTTCTGCGGTACAACTGCTACTACCACACGTATGTGAAACACGCATAGAATGGAACGATCCATCGAAGTATTTGTCTATGCACGTCCACTACAATATAGATCTCTTCTCGTTTCATATCTTTGCACTACCTTTCTTGTGACAACGCCAAAATATTTTAGTTCTATCTTTTCTGTTTGTCTTTAATCATGACAATAAATAAAATAAAACTTCTCTATATTTTATAATATTTTTTTATCCGGTTACAAAGTATAGTGCCGAGTTCTCCCCTAATCCGTCAGTTCATTAAGAAAATATGATTTTTAAATCTGGTGATATAGGCAAGCAATTATTGTGCAATCAATGAATAGTTGTATCATTTAAACACACTTCATAAGTTTGTCTTAATCTTAGGATCTAAAGATCTGAAATTTATTGCTTAATGACGTGATAATGATGGCTATTCTGTCAAAAATAATTGTCATTAAAAATGAAACTTTTTCTATAAATGATGTGTTATATTTGAAAATAAATTTGTTTTTATTTTTATGTTTGAATTAATCGTCGATTACTCTCGACAGACGTTAATCACAGAACTCGAGGGCGAACATCGCAGCGGGAAACTCGCTGGTCCTAGCAATCCTTACTCAATATTGACTTTTAAGATTTTCTTTTTTTCTGTTTAATATTTATATAAATAAATTATTTGTAATAAAATTTAAATTATTTAAATTTATTTTTCAAAAAATCTGTTATAGGAAATCTTAATTTAATAAAATTAGAAACGAAAATATGAGTTAAATTTGTTTTTTTTTAATAGATGAATAATAATAATACTCAACCTTTTTAAAAAGGACCTTCCAACGAAGGTACTTCTTCCAGGAGTCTTACGGAATTCCCCATCAGCAAAAATTATTAATGAAATTTTCTTTTTCCAATCTTCAAGATTTAATTAAGTTTTCACTAAATTCCATTTATTAATGGAATATCTTTACAAAATTTGGAGGAATATAAAAACTATTTTTAACAAACAACGAAAATCATGTGGTATTTTTTTTTGGGGGGGGGCTTTTTCGTTTCTTTAACAATTCCCCCTAACATAAAAAAACGGTTGCAATTACTGTTGTCAGGTTTAATTTCACAGAATTTCTCTCACAAAATCAAATTATAATTGAAAATTTGAGGTAATTAATTTTTTTTCATGAAAAATAATTCAAATTTGTCCGAAAGGAAATCGAACAAAATTTTCTGGATCAATTGATGAAACTGATAACTGGAAAAATAAGATTACGATTTATTTGAAATAATATATATAAGTTAAATCTCTTAAAGAAACTGGAAAATGATTTCTAAGTAGCCACTCCATACAAACAACGAAAGATTAAATAGTATTCAAAGCCTTTTAAAGGTTTGAACTTAGACAAGCAATAACTCGAGATCGAAACAAATTACCGAAAAATGGATAGCTTATTCGACGTTAAAACAAGTCTCTAAAACGAATCAAGAAATTTGAGTTTAGGCTGAGACGTTTTCATTGTTTTATATGGTTTTCGTTACAAAAGAAGAATTAGATATTTTGTTTCTAGATTAATAACTTTCCATATAAACTTTACGTATTTTTTTTCTTTTAACTCCATTATAAATTATAAATAAGGCTCAATTAAGTTTAGAAGATATTTAAATATACATAAAATATAGTGGATGTATTTAGAGATATTAACGGTTACTTAATCATTGTTATTATTAACAGGAAGCGGCAGTACTACGATACGACATT
The DNA here is from genome assembly GCA_001938485.1 of Girardia tigrina. NCBI lineage: Eukaryota > Metazoa > Platyhelminthes > Tricladida > Dugesiidae > Girardia > Girardia tigrina. Next base: position 3,975 of record MQRK01129385.1, read on the forward strand.
GTAACAACCTCCTTCATTCATTTATATAAATGAATTAAAACGAATATAACGCAAAGTAAACGAAGGAGTAGCATAAACTTTTCACAAAACAAGAGATTATGTCAGTGAAAGATAATCAAAAAAATTATCCAAAAGTGTTTTGACAAAAGCGTTTCGAACTCTTTGCATACCCTGAAACAGTCTTTTTACAATAAAAATGAGATGATTCTCGAAAAGGAAGACTATTAAGAACACTAATACGATTTCCAATACTTTTGTTGTCATCTCAACTCGAATTGCTTCTAGAATAATTCTCCAAAAAATTTTCGTAGTTACATATCATTATCTTGATTGATAAATTTTAATTCTATATCTATATTAATTTAATTTTAAAGTTGTTATTTACAACATACAATAAACACCATTTGAGAATAATCCTCACAGAACCGAAACCTTAAGTGACAAGATCAGTTTTAGCTCGATTTATATGTAATTCATTATTGTGGTCTATCGTTCATCGGTTGATTTCCGTTATCTTAATTTTCTCTTTTCTTTTTATTTTTTTTTAATAATTCTTGACGCTTGAGATTATTCTTGTCGAATATATTTGCAAATAAAAAATATTTTTCATTGGAAATAATATCTAGTAAATGTATTAATTTTTTAATTAATTTTATTACTAAGTTTTCATGTAAAGATTTTCATAATAAGCATCAAATGAAAGGCTTCCTTGGTCTGGACGTATTTCTAATGTATTTTATATAATAATCAAATCCAAAGGAACCAGAAGAGATAAAATACAAATTTGGAACATCATCCCATTTAGTTTGGCCAATTGGTATTAATGGGAATATCTAAAAATAATAAGGCTCAAAAGGTTAATGGACTTGCAGAAAAATTTCCATCTTGTACATAATGCTGCAAATGTTTTGTATTTTAATTGGTCTTCAAAACTTTTATATATCTTCCTTTTTCGCTAGAACTAAAACTTGCAACGACATGTGAAAAAAATGAATTTTCGGAGAAATACAATAATTATTATTATAAAGAAAATTATTCATAATACTATTGATATAAAAGTTATCTCTATTTACTTGAAATCAGTGCTTTTTGGGGGAAAAAGGTAGTGGAACGTACATCTCATAATAAAAATACATTACAAATATATTACAATATGTTCATTATTAACCAGAGATCAACGTATTTTGATAGATCGAAAAGTATCAAAGACAAGTTTGATGAATAAAAGTGATGATATTGTCTTAGTCTTTAACGAAGCTCTTTCGGGGTGACAATTAGGTTCACTGGCAAAAACCCGCGGTCGCATTCACCGGAAGATATTGGAATGGTATTCAGGGTAGTTTCCAAATGCAGTAGTGTTTCTGGATATGTCCTTACGAGGATGTTTTCACGAAATCATGGAATCATTTCCCTTTTATTGAGTTGCAATCGGAGTGACAAGTTTCGAATTACTTTGAATTACGCCGTTCCACTGCGTCTATGACAGAAAAGCACTTCTTGAAATTAATGTCGGTTTGTAATTCTGATAAAAATATATTTATTCCTAATCCGCTAAAGAAGGAATCAAAAAGTATTAACAACAAAAAATATGACGTTTAAATACAAATAAATGATTTTAGATGTAAACAAATACATGTGGAAATGGATCTATACATTATTATTTATTATCATTGTTAGTGAAATAAAATAATCCATTAAAAAAATCGATTTTTTTTCCATTAACCGAATAGAATATTTTTACTAGTAATAAATCATAAAACTTTTATTTATTATCGATAAATGAAAACGAGTTTATAACATTTACGTTTGTAAAATAAATATTTGTAATATTTTTCAAATGTAAATATTGATATTAAATATTAAATTGTTCTATGTTAATAGAAATGTATGGATGAAACATGAATTTGAAATAAAACAGTAAATATTGATTGTTTTTCGTCATTCTATTTTTTTTAAAAAAAATAAGAAAAAACGTTAAATTTGAAAATATTTAAAATTACAATCGACGTGATGTAAAATTCAAATAATTATCAAGAGTACTCGTCAGATTCTCACACACTCTCCGGCAGACGCAACTTTACATAATCAAACGTAATTTTGGTAACAAAAGATTTTCACAAAATCTGTTTTTTTTGTAACTAAAATAATGAGATAATTGTGAGACATTATTACTAAAATTATGATTATATTTATCGCTTAATATGACAAATTTAACTTAATATTGAGTGGAATCAGATTATATTGAAAAAAAATTATCGAAATTTCACATGCGATTAATATATATTGAATTATTTGTTTAAAGAATTTCTTTGATATGATCCAGGCCAATTTGATTATAAATAAGACTATTAAATAAACTATTATTTAAGAAAGAACAAAAACTATTATCTATTTTTAACATTATATAGGCCATATGGTATCATAAAAAAACTATTGAACGAATATGAGATAAATAAAATAATAGTCCAAGGAATTTTAGTGTATTAAATACTTCTTTAACGGAGAGTCACGCTATTTGCTATCAGATTATTTGGACCAATGATGATATTTTAGTTGTAAACAGATACGTTTAAACTATAAAAATTATTAAAATTTCTAATTTAAGATATAATTCGATGTAAAAAGGAATTATGAATCCTTGCGTACCATTCCATATCCAAACAGTTAAACATGTTTTTTTTTCAAATTTGTAATTCCTCCCTTATTCCGATTATTCTAATCAATAGTTTTTTTCTCCTTCGTAAATGTAATATCTATCGAATCAAAATTTTCATTCAAATTCATTCTTTCCAGATAACAATTATTTTTTTCTAATGTTTTTTTTCTTTTCGCTTTTCTTCAATTTATTCTCAAATATTTTAAAATAATGAAGAAAATATGTATGAATGAAATAAAAAATAAAAATCCTTTAGTTTATACAAAATATCAGTTTTTAACCAATCTCTATAAAACGTTTAATAGTTTCGTTTTCCATTGAAAATTGAAATACTAGGTAAAAAGACTTGATTTAATAGAAGAAACAATCAAGAGAAGAAGAGGCGAAAGACAAAAGAGACAATTCACAGAAAATTTAAAAGAATGGAGTGGATTGAACATAGAGTGGCTACAAATACAGAGGCTAAGGTTCAAAAGACGAAATGATTTACATTTTTGGATCTTAATAAATGACACATCAACCATTGATCTCTTATATGGATCCATCGTCCAATTAACAATTTAAGATCCATCCAAGAATTTCACAAAAAAATATGGGTCATATTTCAAAACGAGAATTTATCAATGATAAAGAATTTTTTAAAAAAATTGACAATAATAAATGATTTAAATATATTTTAATTAGTTTTAACTTGCTTATTGTGATTTTTATCACTAATAACTAATATAAATTTAATGAATAATAAAACGAAAAATGGTGAAACAATTTGTGTTCGGTTGAGAAAGTCAAAGAATAATCAAATAAATCTAATTTTTTAAATAAAGAAAGATTTAATCATACAATTCGTATTAAATAATTCAATATTCCAATAACAATTTTGTCGTTACAGACAATCTGAATTTATGACTTCAGTAAATATCATTTTCTAATGTGAATTTCGATTATTTAGTTTAGTTTAATTATCGATTTATCGATAATAATCGATGAATTTTACGTATTTTATTTTATTCGATTTATCATTTATTTGTAATTTAAATTCATGCAGTAAATGCGACTCGTCGATTCTTCTATAATTGGTACTTGAAAGACCCTAAGGGTTAGCAGACATAGAAAAGTTATTAGAACTTCATTAATATGTCCTTTAATAATTTACGACTCTTGTGACTTTTCCCCAGTTTTTGTGGTCTCTTTCTTTTCATTTTTTAATTATTTTGAATATCCGGTCGTCTGAAAATTCAAAAACCAAACTGTGAGAAATGAATTAATTTTATCCGGAAAATTATTTAGTGAAATTAAAATCCATTGAATAAAAAATAAACCGAATGATGAATGTTCAATTTAAATTTTAAGTTTATTAAATAAATGTAAACATTGTTTTCTTTTCACTTTTCATTTTCTACACGGACAATTTCTGTTTCAAAAATGAATCATTGAAATATGTTCAGTTGTTTTTTTTGTTTCTTTTGCTATTTTTTTTCCAAACTACAGTCACATTTAGAATGAATTAATTATTCATAAAAATACTAAGAAAAAAGTTATTGTTTTGTTTTTTTTAATTCATTATTCTTTTTTTAGAACATTTATTTTTCATTAGTCTGTGAATATTTTTTAGACTGTCGTGAAACGTCAAAACCATTTTTTGTGATCAGTCACCGTGCATTGTATAAATATATTTCAATAAAAAAAGTCAATATATTTAAAATTAACAATAATTCAAAAAACGTGTATTAAAAACGATATTTCATTAAAAAAAGGAGTATTAATAACAATTTTCTTTACAAAAACGACATTAGCAATATTCATTAATTAATTCAAACGAAATATTATGATTATTTTTTATTTATATTGACAGTTATCTCTTATAGATTAATATCTATTGAATAATTCAATTTAATCTTAATAACAAAACAAAGTTTTTGTAAGAAAATGATAGATTGAATAATTGTTTTATGAGGGAAATATTAATTTATATATTAATACTTGTATATAATGTTCGATTATAAGTTTGCTTTGTTGATTATTTATTTTCAGCGGTCATGTGACACGGTAATGTAAGAATCTGACAGCAACTGTACATTATTCAATATTGATTAGATGATTAACACACACATACGCATACACACCCGACAAGTAATATGCACTCTTCTGCATACAGACACACACACATCATCAATTTCAATATCTCGTGTAAAGCACCAAAATTACGAAAAACAAAAACACGAAATTTCAAAAAAAAATTATTTAAATTAAAATTAAATTACAAAACAATAATTATAATAATAAATGTGATTATTTTATCGTTTTTATTTGAAATATGATGCAATTAAAAAAAAACCCCCAATCAATAATTAAGTACACTAGTAACTTGTCAATAAAAGAATCGATTTTTTTTTGTTAAAAAAAAATAAATAAATGGATATTGAAAAATAAATGTGTATTTCTCAATTTCTCAAAAAAAAGAAAAAAACGATTTTTTTTATCTAGAACAGTACGAGAATTTTGTTTGAATTCCTAATTGAGGCATAACTTTTGCACACACATACCAACACACACACACACACAATTCAGTAAATAAAGAGAAAAAATTTTTGGATAAACTAGAAATGGGTTGATAATTGGGTATTTGTACGACTCTGTTTCGGTGTGTTAATGTCTGTGTGTGAATTGAAGTGAGTGTGTGTTGATTTATTATGAATACACAGACAGAAGTGTTAACAAACATTGTCTCTGTGATGGTATGTGTGTAACGATTGCAGGTTGATTTGAATGTATACTAAGGGAAAAACAGGCCTTATTTCAGGAATGATTTGTTATTATACTCATTTGACTTTGACTTCTTTCCACTTTTAATAGAATTTTTTTTAATAGAATAAAAAAATCAATATTTGAAAAATTATCTTTTGACGAATTTTTTATAATTTTAACGAAAATAAAAAATTTAATTTGAAAATGCCAAAAAATTGTAAATATAAATTTTTAAAAAGAAAAATTACCAAAATAGTATTAAATAATTTTGTTATGGATTCTAATAAAAGACATTAATAATTCTCAATAAAATTAAAATCAAGATTACAATTTTACTAATTATATGATAAATATTTATTAATTATAAATAGATTTATTTAAAAAAAAAACAAATAAAACTGCTTAGATATTATGTTTAATCAGTCGATTACATAATCGGTTTAATAGCTCATTTATATGCGTTTCAAATTAATAAATCGCCTCAAAAGGGGATGACATCATCAATTGACAAAAATTTGTTACACTATATTAACAGTGATACATACATAATTGTAGCATTATTTACTTAAAAATAAATATTCCATTGTTTTGTTTTCAAAGTTTGTTTGTTTTTTAAAGAAAAAAAAATAGTTGAGGTAAACATTAATTCTTTTTATTTTTTTTAAATGTTTATTATTATTATAATTATAAAAAAAATTTTTTCGTAATTTATAATGATCACAAATGCGATAATAAATTATTATTATTTTTTTCTCGTTCGATAAAGGCTTATAATTTTTTTTCAAATAGATTTGTCCATACGTGTTCAAAATATAGATACACACACAATCGCTTTTGATATTAGTTTAACAAGCTACACTGGATTGTGCACACACACACACACTGTCATATAATCATTGATCGAAAGTCTCCCTAACCAATGAGAATTCAGTAATGAAGATTAGCCTACAGACTAGCTTAGTTGCTTTGTTTAATTTATTTATTTTAGATTCAACTTGTTAATAATGTTGAAAACGATTTTTTTTTAATATATGAACATTTGTTATATATAGAATTTGAATTTTAAAATTTGAATTTTTTGAATTTTGTTCATTTTTTTTGAAAAAAAATTGGAATTTTAAATTAGAATTACTTTAGACATATTAAACGAATCGATCAATTTGGAATTTATTTTCATATATCCTGTATCACAACAAAATTGACCAATATTAAATCGTTGAGAAAATTCAAATTTCCAATAAAATGTTAATGCAAAAACATTCTCCAAACACGAATAGTAATAATAATAGTACGAATAATAACAATAACAACAACAAAATCACCGAAACCGATGATGTAAATTCGAATTCGTCACATTCAAACGGAAATTTCTTTCCCGGTCGAAATCCGTCGTTGGCCGGATCGGAATGTAATGATGATAAATCGAACGATGCCGGCAGTAGCGGTGATGAGTCGCACGAGCCCGACAACACCGAACAAGAAAATCAGACGTCATTCATCGACAGTTCGAATCGCGATCAGTTTAAGTTGTCAGCCAAGAAGAAGAAAAAGAAAACGGTTAAAGTGAAATTTTCCGGCAGTCAAGACGACAAAGCTGGAATTAAACTGAAAATCCGTCGAACGAATAACTTTAATCAGGACGAAAATCACGTTATTGTCGATGGAGCCGACCAACAAAGAAAACGACATTTGAAAACGAAACGTAATAAATCGGTCGACAATGCCGAAAATCCGGGATTTAAACCGAAATCTCAGTTGGAAGAAGTGTCAAACACGGTGTTGAGTGATGACAGTTTGCCGCAGAAACGGAGTCGAGGAGATTCCGAGGAAGAAACAACGGTAATTAATAACTACGATTATAATTAATTTTTTAAAGTTAAAGTAATGATTATCATTTTAATACAAATTTTCATTTCTTTGTAAAATGTAATTTTTGAAGTGCTATTTTAAATTTTAATCTTTTAAGATTTCGAAAATATCAGTCGGAATAAACACTCTTGCGAAAGGAACAGAAATCGACGAAACGATTTTAGGGCCGTGTCAAGCTGGATCGAAATTGACGTTGGAGAGTGTCGTGTTGATGGAAACGCAATCAGGTTTGATGAGATTATTAACTACTTTATTTGACTGGTTTTTAGGGATTTTAATTGTAAGTGTTCAATGGAGAGGAAAGACATTAATGGGAGCTTTAATGGAATCAGAACGGTTTCAAATTGGAACTCTGTAAGTTTGAATTTATGAATTTTTTATACTACTATAAATGACTAATGAAACCCTTGTAACTCTAAAATATGTTAAAATTATCAATGGTTAGACTTCATTTATATGAAAGAAATTATTATTTTACTTTTTAAAGACAAAAAGTAATTATTGATTTTAAACTTTATGGAAAATATTGTCTCATTTCTTCGATCTTCTATCGCATAAAAAGGATAATTGTTATCAGAAAAGTCATTTAAATCGCGTTAAAGTTTGTTCTTATCATTGAAAATGCAAATATAAGGTTTATGAAAAAGTTTAATTGATAATTATTTGGGTTTCATTTTCCATCATCATTAAATTAATGGTTAATTGATTATTTTTATTCAGTGAAAAAGATAGCATTTACAGAAGAGAGAAATTTATCGGAATGAATCGACGAAACACGAGGAGGAAATCGAAAAATTTGTTTGGGAAAAAGAAACGCAAAACTGCGACTCCACCCGATCCGAATGATGTTGGAGGTACGGAGAATGAGGCTGGGAATAGTGATGTCGATAATCCTTACATTTGCGATAAAGAAAACTGTCATATGAAATTCTCAGATTTCCAGGGTTTACGAATTCATATTTATCAGAATCATAGAATAGTCAAAGATGAACCATCTATCAAAGAAGAACCGGCTGTGAAAATTGAGACGTCTGTTATCATTAAATCTGAACCTAGTTCTATGGGAAATGTATATGTGCCAGAATCATTGTTTCCTATGTTCAAGCATTGTAAATCTAGTGATATTATTAGACCAGAACCCCCCTTGTCATTGGGAGCGAGAAGCAGACCGAGTCCTCTTCCTGAAGTCATTAATACAAATCAGCAATCAGAAGAGAGAACGAGTTTTAGTCCAGCTTATTCAGACATCAGTGATGCGAATGAAGCACCTGTGTTAGAGAATGAAGCTGAACTGAAACCTCCTCCGTCTGCTTCACAGCCTCCTCTAAACCTTTCTCTCTGCCATAATCCTTCTATTCATGCAGCAAATAGATTATTTTCCCCAACTGCACCCGCATTACAACCAGAAGGCCTGTGTTCAGGACCTCCCTTATCAAATCTGCGTTTATCTCATGATCCCAAACTGTCTCATATAGCAAAATATCGTTATCCAATCACGAAATTCGATCAGGATCAACAATCTATTTTTTCCAATGGTTTCATGCACAATTTATCAAATAATCACAAACCACAAAACGGAGTGCTTTCCCTACATTCTTCTTCAGGTCCTCCTTTATCAACAGATAGTAGTACCCAAAATGCCGTAAACTCTATTCAAGATCTCTCAATAAACAGTTCACTGAATTTAATATCAAATAAGAATAGTGCTAATCCTAACAAATATTCTTCTCATCAGTCAAATAACAATCACAAAACTGCAACAAACTCTTCTTCAATCACCAAACCGACCTCACTCCATCACCAATCCCGCCACCACAACGCCATCCACTCTTCCCATCATCATTCCATCAGTAACGGGTTCCCATCAAATCAAAATTCCAAATATTCCTCTTCTGTATCCTCATCAAATCAATCAGATAATATTAGTTCCAATCACACGCCTCCAAATGGGGTTTCTTTACCCCATTACCCCTTCTTGTCTTTCGCAACATCTGTCAACAGTCAACCTTCTAAATTCAGTGAGTCTTTGTTTTTCAATTGATCAATATAGTTTAAGGTGTCGTTATTATTTTCCAGATATACCCACCATGACTGTGTTACATCAGCCGAAATATTGATTTAGCAACTGTATTATTGGTCTATTTAGTAGTTAAAAAATAGAAACGAATCGTGTTGTGAAATAACCCACAATTTTTTCAGTCGTCTTTGTACAAAAAAATGCTTTTATTCGTTGAAAAAAAATTGAGTTGTGTTACTTTTCAAAATGTGATGATCGATTTTACCATTGATTTGTTCACCCAAACACAAACAACACAAGCACGAAAAACTCGTTTTTTTAACAAAATGGAAAAATCGATACTTTCATGTTGAAAATTTTCTTTGAATAAATTTAATCCTTGTGTTGCATAATGTATCGATTTTAATTATATTGCGTCATTAACCGCTAATAGATATTACCAGCATTACTCATTCGGTCGGTGTCAGTGTGCACTGTCTTGGGTGGATGCGTTTTGTTAAAAGTGGCCCCTTCCGCTCGGACTGGGGTCTCAAAATGGCTTTATTCTCCATGCATTTGTTTAGCTCAAATAACTCCATTGTGCAACTCATTAGCTTTTTTTAATACTCTAAGCATTATTACGGTGTACGGGATTAAACAACCAGTCGCGTTATCTTTCAATTATTATGACCCAATCATTTTGAACTTATAGTTTCCCCGTTACTTATTTATAATTTTTTTTAAATCAGAAGACCTATACTGCACAAGATTAAAAACGTTTGTTAAGTTTTAGAATGTTAGAACTTATTGGAATTACAATAATTATAGTGCTTAACTTACAATTCATTTATTTTAGCCCAACATTTTAAAAAATTACAATTTCATTTTTAGTTGAACTTCGTATTCATTATTAATAATTTCGCTCATGAAATTAAAATCATTTGACGAGAAACCCCAATAAATAGAAGTTGTCATGTAAATGTTAGCTTGATCATCATATTTTATTTTGTGGACAAGTTACTGTGACATAGTTGCCATCTTATAAAACGATTTATTGAAATCTTTGGATTAAATTATAGTAATTGTAGTATCGTAACCAAATTCTACCAATATGAATTATCAGACGTTTAATTGTCACCTAAACTTCACCCAGGCCCCAAATATATCTGACAATCAGAGTTTCTAAAACTATAGTGTACCCTTTATTTGGAGTACTGTTGAATGTTACGATTCTCAGTGTATTTCTCATTTGTACATATTCATAATTAAATTTTGCATTCTCATCACTAACATAACAATAAGATCAATTCACATTGATGTCAGATAAATGTCACGCGTAATTTACAAAGTAAATATATTTTAGATAAAGTAACCAATGTATATTACAAAGTTTAATAACCGTTATATTTAGAGGCAAAATGTTAATATTCTGATTATAAAGATTTGTTTGTTGTCGATAATAAGAAAGATGGAGGACATCCAATGATGAATTTACATATCTGGTCTTTGTAAGATGTCATGACCACGAGAATCAAGAAAATCTAGGATGTATAATCATTCTTATTAAAATGAATAATTCAGAGATGAATCCAGTTATCTACACTTCAATATACTATTTGAAACCACTTACCAGCAAATTAGTAATAAATTATTCAGACACATGTATATCTCTGTTTCTCCAAAAATTCATTTCACATTAGATAAAGGAACAGTGAAGTATATAGTCATAGATATGGAAGCAATAAAAATAAATTAGAGACAGATAAGTGTGGAAGTAGTAACAATGTATATCTCAATTTACGGCAATGGATAATTAAAGACCTGACTATTTAATCTAATCAATATAAGTTTCCAAATTTTGTATAAATACTGACGGTATTATTCTATCAATGTTAAATCAATTTTGATATTAATTTATCACATTATCATGTAAATATACCATGGCTGACAACGAATATTACCTTCCAGGTCCATTCATTAAGGATGGAGGTCTAAAGTATGCAATAGATGCGATATTGAAATAGGGACCACACCATAAACAAGTTTCTGATTTTGAAACAAAAACGTTTTAAATCTCCTATGAAACATACGTCAAATAAAATATTTTAATTTTATTTCATTATTAATATTTTTATTAATTATTCCTTCCAATTCATCCATTATGCAACTAACGCGTAGAGGAATGTGCTTCTCTCGGGAAAAAACAGGAATTTTTACAGTAATTAAAAATTTATTTATGATAATAAATTGGGTTATAACTAATTTTAATAGAGAAATCAATTATCAATATAGACCAAACCTATTGAGAATGTTAATGATTAACACAACGATTGATCTTTGAAAGAGGATCTTTGCCATAATTCTAGAAATACAAAAACTGAGACTTATTCAGGAGATCACGAAAAATTAGATTAAAAGCGACAAACGGTTCATTCTGGGTTACTACATCTATATTTATAAAGTAGCCCCTCTCGGAGGAGAAATAAACTATAGAAACAAATTAAATAGTTTCACGTTTTTTACAGAATAATTTTGCGTACAACTTTCCACTCATTAAATATTAAAAGAATTAAAGAATACGATGGAAAAACGGTAAAAAAATATATATATTAAAATCAGTAATTTTTAAATTATTAATTTCAAATGTTTGGAAAATGATACATTTTCTATTGAAGATTGTTTGATAGGCAAATAAATCCCATAATTGATTTTCCAGAAAAAAATTTAATTTTAGATTATTCATTGAAATAATTTCTACGCGAATTGCCGACATATTCTATCAAACATTTCTCTTTGGAAGAAAAATTTTAGTGTTCTATGGAAAATCAATTTATTTTAGAGCTGTTTGAAAAATATTTTATCAAATTGAATTTAAAATCAATAAATAATTCCATTAAATTCAACAGAAAATCACTATTTATTCGATCTACTGAACCGTTTTCAGACATAAAAACAACACTTGTCCTGTCTTATAAAAATGATGAACATGCAATCGATTGCCCAACACTTTTATCTTTTATTATTTATTCAATTTTTGTTTTTATTGAGATATATGATGGTAGAGATTGTTAGTTTGCCACACAGCCGGCTTCTAGCCATGTGGGACATATACAGTTGTCTATAGTGGCCCTTTTCAAAGGTTTTGAAGAATTTTCTTTAATATAAATGGAATTTATTTAGTTATTATTTGGATTTCAAAAGATTTTTTTCAATAT
>MQRK01129401.1:0-14824 GCA_001938485.1 Girardia tigrina
AATAAAAACAATAAACATAATTTTTTTTTAATAAAAAAATATTATTAAATAATAATAATTTTTTTATATTTTTTTTTAAAAAAATTTTATAGGTTGAGATGGGAATGTTGGAAAAGATATTTTACCTTTCCGATAAACAATCTGACTGTCGGAGCCCATGAATCCCGAGTCGTCCATCGCGTTCTAAATGAGATATAAACAAATTAAAATTCCAGATTTTTTTTCATAAAATCTGATGATAATTGAAATGAATTGATAAAAAGAGGTCAGTGCTCACAGATGTTTATTCGCGAGGTATATTGCCCCAAGTCATGACCAGTGGCTACTAATGTTTTGTTGCATAAACTGTATAGTGTTAATCTGGAATCTTTTGCCCCGAAAATCCCCGACACACCGTTCGACATATATATGTATATATATACAAAGATGAGTGTCAGTGAACTTTTTTAAAAAAAATCATCTTTTACACAAATAAACATGAATTAAACCCATCTTCTGTTTCTCAATTCGACGCAGATGTTTAATATTTTCGTCGGCTTTTTTTATTTATTTATAGATTTTTATGTATTAAACACGTTGTTGTTACGTCGAAGAAATGTTTATCATTTGAATATTAACAAAAAAGAAACGTATTTAATTTAATAAAATAATATTTTTTTTTAAAAAATTGGTTTTACTTTATCATTATTATTACTATTTTTTCATTTTTATTATTATTATTATTTTTTATAATTTTTTTTAAAAAAAATTAAAAAATATTGATTACACACGCGAATACACAATAATCACTGATTAATAAAGTCGCATTATTTTGAATTATATATTATCAAAAATAATTTTTATCATAATCATTGTTAATTGTTTCGGAATTATATACTTGAAAAATATAAAATAAAAATAAAATTTCAATTATTCTTTTCTAAAAAAAATATAATTTTAACTTACATGACCATCATCGAATAGCATTCCTTTACTTTATAATTATTATTACAATTTTTGTCATTATTATTATTATTATTTTTAATATTTTTTTTAAAAAAAAATTAAAAAATATTGAATAGACACAATAATCACTGATCAGTAAAGCCACCTTAATTTTCAATTATATATTATCAAATATAATTTTTATTATTATAATTATTTATTGTTTCGGAATTATATACTTAAAAAATATAAAACAAATTAAAATTTCAATTATCATTTTTCTACAAAATATAATTATAACTTACATGACCATCATCGGATAGCATTCCTAATTGCGTCGAGTTGTGGATTCCGATTACGTTTTGAAAATCAACAGTATTATTTGTCGAATCAATGTGGTTGGTATCCATAAGTCCAACCGGTCCTCCACAACTTCCTAACAAATCTCCAGCCCTCATACCCGCTGAATAGGGGTCGGTCATTCCAACGGCTGCTCGTAAGTCATAATGTCCGGTGTTCATTAAGGCATCATTATGATGTCTTCCGGTCATCATATGAAATCCTGAATAATGTGACGGATGAGTGGATGCGAATGCTTGCTGGAAAATCGGATTTGGATAATGGACCGCATATGCTGCTGCTGCATGACTACCGAAATCAACACTGTTTATTGATGATTGTATATTGTGCGGAGGTGGATAAAATGGAGGTTCATTATTTGAAATAGCATGCGGCTGACTCAAACTGAATCGGTTTACCGCCGGAGAATTAGACATAGCACCGATTAAACCGGTTGGATTTGATACAAATGAACTGGAGGTAGAATTGTTCATTCCTAATGTGTTCAACTTGCGATCCTATAAAAATAGAAGTAAATATTTATTCAATAAAAAAAGTTTAAATATTCGTTTTTTTTACAAATTAGCTTTTAACAACCCTTACATCGTATAATAAGTGACAAGGTCTGCTGAATTCTGATTGGCCTAATGACGATATAAAGTTGTTAACGATGGAAGTTCGATAATTGGATAACTGATCCAATTTTTCAAGCTTATTTCCCGGTAAAGAGTTCTCATTGATCAGGGAATGTTCGTCATTTGAATTATTTGTCGCTTCACTTTTACAATTCGTTTCAGCCTCGCTATTCGCGTTATTCGAGATCCTCGATCCAAAAAATCCTTCGTCGAGTCTGGAATCATGCTCGATATTCAATTCGGAATGATAGTTGGATTGATGATGATAGTCATCTGGATGAGAATAGAGTTGCCGACTGATTTCTTGTGGTGCAATTATGGAATTTATTCTATCTCCCATGCTGTATTGTTGCTCCAGGCTAAATTTTCTGAGATATTCAAGATAATGAAGAAAAATGCCCGAAGTGACTTTTAAGTCGAATAAAAAGAACTGTTCAAACCAACTATTTACATGCTATTTGCTGCTGAGAGATGTGTGTGTTTACGTTTTTTTTTCAATAGACACACATCATCATTGAAACGGCGATTTTCAAACGTAATCTGATTGGTCGTGAGTGTGTGTGCTGAATTCATCACTGTATTTAGCCTGCAGTGATAAAACAAATCGGATATTTGTAGCCAATAATAGCTGTCCAATTAGCATGCGCGACCAATCAGATTTCAGTAAAATAAATATTTGTTTTTAAACTCAACTTTCAATTTTAATTATATTATAAAAAAAAACAAATATTTTTAATTATTTAAAATTTTTTTTCTTCTATGATAATTTTGAATTAAAATTTTAGTTTTACAATTATTAATTTTGTTTTATAATCTTACTTTTGCTGTTGGAGAACCGGTGTTTGTATAGTACTGGGAGAAGTAACCATTAGTCTGTAGAGAAAAAATGTGAAATAAATGTTTTTTATTTATATTTTAATAATAATATTTTATTAATATTACCATATTATTATTATTATTTATTATTATTAGTATTTTATTATTATCATTATTATGCCTAGAGGAAAATAATGACAGGAAATGATTTTATGGGCGATTGGAATGCCAGTTTTCAAATTAATTCATAGAACTACTTAACATATTGACCCAAGGCTATTAACAGATTCTTTTATTAAACATAGATTACGGTTTTCAGTTATATCAATATCCAGCTGTGCTGGGGGCGTTTTTCACATCAACCGGAGTCTTTTTAAATCTTTTCTCTTTATATTTTTAAGAAAATATTCATTGGAATAAATATATAAAAATATATACAAAAATTATTATATAATTATATATAATTCACAAAACAAATATTCTTTTCTTCTGCACTCAATTAATAAATTAAATTAAACTAATTAGAATTCTAGCGGAAGATAACAACATTGTCATTAATATTCTTACAAACATGTTTTTCTCAGAAACATCGAAATTATTTCCCTGTTTTTCAATTTCTTATGTCGAATAAAAATGGAAAAAAATTTTTTCTACAGATATTTTTTTTCAGTTAAAAAATAAAACTGATTTTTATTTATTTATTTTATTGTACAATAATAAAATATACAAAATCAATAGTTTGTTTTTTCATTTCAAAAGTCGAATAAATTTCAGAAAAATTTTATGAAAATTTTAATAAAATGGTTTTATTATTATTAATTTGAGTTCAGGATTTTAAATGAAGAGAGTTTCAGGAATATAAACTAATAATTTTTTTTAACCTTTTTTGGTTTTATAAAAACTTTATTTGGAACTCATTTCTTAGAAATAATATTTTTATCTCTGAAATGCATTTTGTACAAATTTTGTATCAATATAGAAAATATTTTATTGTCTTTATAATTCGAAAAGAAATAAATTAAGTCTTTTGGCCTCGATTCAAAATAAAGTATTCATATGCGTCCACAGAGGGGGTCGAGAATGGGCAGTGGCACTTCCCTAAATAAAAAATACTTTAAAAATTTTTTAAAAAATATTTCACTAAGAAATTTGAAAATTGGAATGGAAAGCTTGAAGGAAATTAAATACTAAAATCGAAGAAAATTGCATTTTGAATATAGAAAATGATATTGGAAAAATTAAATATTTTCATATATTTTTCTTTTTTAAAAGTTTTATAGTATAAAAATAAATAAACACCAAGAAATTAAATATTTTTTTTAATTTTTTTATTTTGTCTTTGAAACAAATTTTGAAAATAACATTATAAATCTTTAAAAATGAATGTTAGAAAAAAGTTGATTTTGAGAAAATTTATTTTCTATTTAAATTTTCTTAATTTAATTGTATAATAAATAACACATTTTTCTATTGCAACGAACGAATATTTATTAATTGTTTAATTACTTACTGACAGATTCGGATCTTCTAGGACCTTTAGAAATAGGTTTCCCATTCCTTTATTTAATTAAAAATATATTTTTTGAAATTTATTATAATTTTATATTTATTATTTTGTTTTTTTATTGGTAACTTCATAGGATATGGAACCCATGTCTCATATATCGATTGATAAATTCGATCACAGAATTTGTATAAAATAAATAAAACATAAATAAACATTATTGGATTCTTGCTCACAAGACATTATAACGAACACCAAAATTTAATTCTATAACAATTTGAATTTTTTAAACAAATATTTTGAGGAACTTTTGTACTTTCTTTTTTTTTACACAACCAATATAAATAAAAATAGATATAAATAAAAATATGATTAGTATATTTTTACAAATTAAAATTCAATATTTCCTTAATAAAAAATATAGTGAATTAAAATTTTGTCACAAAGATTTTGTTGCGTCTTTTATTAATTTTTCAATTTTATGGAACATTTAAATTTTCCTGTTTCTCAATTACATTTTTCAAAAAAAAATTAAAATCACATTTTTTATTTAAGTCGATTAATGGTTCTACAATTATTTTTTACGTTCAATTTTAATTTACAAAAAAATTATAATTACATTTTCCAAAAAAAAATTATAATTACATTTTCAAAAAAAATTATAACTACATTTTACAAAATAAATTATAATTACATTTTACAAAAAATTATAACCACATTTTAAATTTATTTAGATTTAAAAATTATCAAATTTGAAATTAACTTTTTTTTACTTTATAATAAATCTTTACATAAATCTTTTAATAACCATATCATAAAATTTATTTTATTTCTTACTTAAATTAATTTTTTTTACATTAAATTTCTGAAATCTTATTTTATCATATCTATAACAATATTTTACGGAATTTAATTGTTTGTTTAATAATTTGATAAAATACAAAAATTTTATATATTATGAACGTTCCCAACAAACATAAAATAAAAGTAAAGTAAAAATGAAAGAAAGATATACATCACGTCAAATTGCATTAAGTTAGTTTATTTGATAATTTATTAATTTATTATTATTACAATTATAATTAATTAGTCAATGATAATTATTTCGGTATTTCTTTAAAACTTTGATTTTATCGTATCCTTTTTATGATCTTTACTAAATAAATTAATACATTTAAAGTTTCGATGTTATATAAACTATATTATATAACAAATAATATATAAAATACATACAGAAAAGTACGGAGAGAGGAGTTTAGGAAAGTTCATCGAAAAATAAATTCATCGATAATCAAATTAATTAAAAATGTAATTCGAAATGCTAATATAAACATGTAGTTAACTCAAAAGTCTTTTTTTCATAGAAAAATAGAATATATTTTGATAAATATTCGTCCAATTAATAAAAAAACAGACATAAAATTCTAAATCAGTAGATATGTTTTACTGATAGGTAAAACGACCGTCTAATTTTTGGGAAAATATTTAAGGAAAAGGGTCGTCATATACCCCGAAATATACGGTATTATAATATTTCTAATAACATATTTAAATATAACAACGATAAGTAAAATACGAAATACATTAAACAATTTCTTTAAAAATATCCTTTATATCCGAGATTGTATGCAATTCTTCTTCTTTCTTTTTGACCTTAGCCGTTGGGCCGTGGGCGCACCCAATTATAAACAAGCCTTCGCCACATCTTTCTATTTGTAGTTTATTTTCTCAGACATTCCATACTCAGTTCAGTCCATTCTTTTAAATCATCCATCCATTGCCTCTTTGGTCTTCCTCTTGGTCTTTCTCCTTCCACTCTTACCTCAATCATAACCTTTGCTAGTGCTTGTTTTCTTATTTGATGACAGTAGAATTTAAGCTTCCTTCTCTTGATGATCTCTTCTATTGATTTCGGTCTTTTACGTACGCAATACCTCGAATATAATCCCTAATGTTTCTATTCGTATAAACCAATGCGAAATTACAAATTTTCTTGGATGCCAGAATACATTTTATGTTCTTAGTCATAGTAGGAGCACTTCTTCTTAGAAGAGCTATTTGTGCATCAACTAAGTGTGGCTCATTACTTATTGCATCTAATACAGAATAAATATTAGAATGAGATTTGACGATTGAGACAAAATGTCTATGCCACGGTGCAACAAGATTTTTGGTACGATCTTCCTCTTAAACAGTTATATTGAACAGTTATAAATGCTAATACGTTCATCATGCGACAAGATAAGTAGAAATCTTCTTCACTATGATATATAATTGCATGTCCAAGAATCTGAATTTTCTTCCATGTTGATTGATAAAGGTGAAAAAACAAAAGTGAACATTAATGTTAGCACCAAATACATGAATGAAAGAGTTAAGAACAGCCAATTCGAAATCTATACTGTTGTTATTTAGATTGTAATCCAGATTACACAATCAAAAATTTGTAAGTTTCCAATAGATATTTATAAAAAAAATGTGTCATTCCATGAATTTATTTTTCGATGAATATGTCTTTCGAGAAATTAGTTTTTCGATGAAAATGCTTTTGATAAATATGATTTCTATGAATGTTCTCAATCCCAGAGAAAGATCTACAAAAGCCTGGACATTTAATTAAAAAATGAAACAATATCTAACAATTCTAAAGTTTTATTGATAGATAATGCGAAATGAAATTAATTATTTTAACACATAAAAGCTCAAAAAATGACTTTGAGCCTTTCCATTTCGTAAACACTCTTCAGTTAAAAATACACAAATATATTTTCAAAATATAATCGAAACATAATTCTGAGTTTGAAATGAGAAACATTTGAAGTTTTTTAGACTTTACATTATTATAAGGAGTAAATTAAAAAAAAATTTTTAATAACAAATTTTAAAAATTTAGAAATGAATAAAATTTTTAAAAAATATTTTAATTAAATTTTGATTTCAAGATTAATAATATAGTTGAAATAGAAAACATTTTACAGTTTATAATTTCTGGAAATAATAAATTTCAGCTATAATTAATTTATAGTATGTTAGAATAAAATGTTTTCCTAAATTTGAAAATAAATATTGTTTTAAAATAAATTGAATCAATTTTAAATTAGAAAAGACTTAAAATATTTGGTAAGAATTGTTTATTTTTAAAATAAGTATTATTTTAGAATAAATTTTCATCGATTTAGATATTATTTTTCAGTTTCAGTTTTTAGAAGTTTAATCACAATTTGATTGTTAAGATAAATGTCGGCAAATTGATTGTTAAAAGAAAGTTGAAAATTTGTTTGAAATAAAAATTATTTTGGGTTAATAAAAATTTGTGACTATTATGAATCTTAATTCAAATTTCGAAAATGATATCAACGTAACTGACAATTAAGGTACATTTTATGGAAAGAAATGTGTTTTGCTTCAAGGCGTCTGTGCTCTCACAAAAAATACATCAGTCATAGTAGAATTTTGAAGAATTTTGCATTTTGAAGAAGATTCGTTAGTCTTATTTCCTTTACATGACATTTTTTTCATTTTGTACTTATATTTCATTTAGAGATAATACTTTTATTTTTTTTTTGTATTTTGAAATGGAAATATTACCGTAAAAGTTCAAGATCAGATTTTTTATTTTCTTTTGTTAAGTGACTCTTTAAAGGCTTTTTGTTCTTATTGTAAACTAGTTTCCTCCATATTTGGTAGTTTAAAATGTTTTTTATCACATAATACGAATTTAAAGGACCCATCAATTTTCAATAAAGCAAATTTTGAATTGTTCAAACAAAATCATTCAATTTAGGTTTTAATTTTGATGTCTTGTTTCTAAGTTTGTTTAGTCTAACAGCTAAGGTATCAAGGAGTCTAAGTAAACTCAAATATAAAATGAAAAATGTAATGTCTGTAATTGTTATAGATGGATAACACGATATATATGTATAATACTGTTTTGTCTTAGCATAACTTTGTTTTGTAAAAATTCAGATTATATATTGTTTTTGTTGTTAATTATAAAAAAAAACATTTGTGATTATACACAATAGATTAATAAGTAATGTAAAACATATGCATATAAAAATGTGATTCAATAATTATAGGGTAATCGAAAAATTGAATTTTTTGTTTAAACGCTTCAGTTTGTGGTGGTTTCTGTGAGAATTTTCGGTTATCAAAACAATATCGAATAAAATTTCAAACCTTATGACTTCATCTTTTTTTTAATAGGATCAAATATTTATTGTGTGATTTACAATGTTTCTGATGATTTAAAAGAAATTAAAAAATCATTTAAATTCCATCAAATGAAAATCGTAGCGGATCAAAAATTGGATGATGGTGATATTGACGAATTGACGAATGAATTGCCATCGCATGAACCTCGGTTCGTCACATTAAGTTAAGCTTCCACTCAGATAAACGGGCACATCTCAAATGCACATTGTATGATCCGCTCGACACCGATCGGTTGCAAGCCGGAATTACCGATGATGTTTGCTGGCAATATGAATAATTTGGTCGAAATTCGACTAATTACCAAATAAGTTATAAATAGGATCGACTCATCGGTTCAGATAGAAGTCAGTTCGGGCAAAGGATGACTGAGTTCTTGTTGTAAAACGATACCGTCAAATATCATCCGGATTATGGTAAAAGACCATAGAGATACGTGTTATAACTTACGTATCACAAATATAACCTTAAGCCTTTGATTTCTATTCTCTTCGTCTTCTCTAGCTAATGTTTTTATATTATTGACAGAAATTTAGATAATATTTCCATTCCTATGTTAAACTTGAGCAAGTGTGGATATTTTTATTGATTGATTTATTTCATCATTACGTCTTCAATTTAGGTGATGACTATTTTATGATTTATTATTTTAAAAACTAATTTCCAAGATTGTAATTCCTAGATTAGATTGGAAGACAAAATGTTCGAAGAATATTTATTGAAGAGAAAGTATCATTATTTCACTGAAGAGAAACGTTTTTTTCGCAAATAAAATAAACCGAGTTTATCGTATTTTAACCAACAGTTACTAAGAAGAATGCGTGAAAGATTCAATATTGTTACAGTGTGAATACAATAAAATCTTGAAACTGTAACGGGACGAGGGACAAGATCGGGCGGTCCACAACAACGCCAAAGCGTGAAAGATGCTGTCAAGTGAAATTTACACATTTTTTGAATTTTTTTTACGATAAATTTCTATAAAAGGTGAATTTTTATTATTTGCCATGTACCAAAACTGACCGACCAAACTTGTAAACAAATTGTACAACTCCACCTCCTAGTTTTCAGTTTAGGCTTGCAAAATGCTAGGTGATAGGTACATCAATTTTTTTTGTATCAACAGTTTATTGGTAAATTAGCTTTTCTAAGTTTTTTTATGAAACATGGATCACGATACGATTGACCTAATGACGAAAATAGTCATTTTTATAAATGCAAATACCAAATCAATTCATCTTTCTAACATTTAATATAAAATTAATATAATTTTACTTAAGGCAAATGAGAATTAATATATTTTTAACAAAAGTAAAAATTACATTTTTGTCTGCTATAGCTCAAAATAAGAGACCATTATATTTCATTGGGTTGGCAACTAAGTAATTGCCGATTTTTTAATGACATAAAATATTTTTTTACTAAGAATGAACTTTAATCAGTGATTTATTTCCATTTTGTTCGATGAACTTTTATCATCTCTCTGACAAATTTAAAACTCCACGCTCGTAGAAAGTATGATCCTTTTTGGTCATAAACGAAGTTAAGTGAGATTCCTTTTTAAAAATAATAAAAAAATATTGTGAAAATCTTCGTTTTCGCACTCTATTAATTATTGATTATTATATTAATGATTCACATCTTTAAAAAAAACATTGAGAAAATATCTACACAATCAATTTGTCAAGCTAGGTTAGGATGACAGTGAACACATATAAGAAGAAGTTCAAAACATTAACGGATATCATAAAAATGGGTGTGAGAGACATCGATAACTGAAATCAGCACTTACTTAGTTGCAAATCTTTTATATCAAGATGATATGAATTAAATTCTCGAAAAAATGATACCTCAATCGTTAAAATTGTTAATCGTTTCAGAAGATATTTTAAAAGCTAAATGAAATTGCAAAATTCATATCCTTAATGGTATACAAGTATAACCTTGTACTGCTTAGTCTCAGAGAATTTATTGTTATAATAATCTTGAATAGGTCTTTCTGTAAGGAAGATGAATTTAAGTTTTCGTAAATATTTAGAAGTATTTAATAAGGGTTAAGAAATCGAGATGATCAATTTAATCATATAATGAAAGAAACCTGATGAAAATTCTCTTTATATATTGTATATAAAAAACTCTGGTACGTGACGATTGGACACCAAACTGGGCGCAAAAATTGGACAGAGAAAAAATAAATGATAATATGTAGGCGATAGTGTAAAAAAATCATAAGAAATAAGAACAAAAATAAACATCAACGTTTAATTGATTTTCATAAAAAAATGACTTTCACATTGTTTTTATGTATATTTGTAAATAAATTTTTGAGAATTATTTTGTATTGCTTATTATTTTTTTCTTTTCTCATCTTTTATGTTCTCATTATTTTTTGTTTTTTACTATTTTTAATTTTTACCAATCATTTATTTTTTCTCTTAAATCATGTTTTTCTATTTCGTTGTTTTATAATTTATTTTCTTTTTATCAATTTTTAATCATTTCTTTCTTTAATTTGCTATTTTTCTTAACCTTATCATTTGATCATTTTTTTCTTTTATTCATTTTTCCAATTTTTTTATTAGCTTACTGTATATCTATATATATATGTGTATCCATGGAATTTAGAAACCTATTTTTGAAGGCTTTTTACTTTATGGCCACCACGAAACCACGAAATCTATCTTTAAAAGTGGCATTGACGAGGAAATTCGTCGTTACTTGAAGAAGATTTGTGGAACGGTCCCAAATTCATCCAATGACTACATTTATGCTGACAAGAAAAAGGTTGGTTTAGGCTTAGTCTCTGCCCGAGATGAATACGCAATACAATCTATAATTCAAGCGTACAGGAACATGGTGTGCTCTGACGAAACATCGCGTCATCTCACCTTTATCAATTTATTCAGTACCCTAGACAGATATCACGATACTAAAAATGAATGGACACACTTTGATTGCCTAAACTGGATCAACACAGGTGACAAAGAGAATGGATTTAAATCTTGGTGGACCAAGATTCGAAATTCACTCAAATACCTGAAAGGCACTGGGTTACAAATTCAGTTTGTCACCAACGAACTAGGTATTTGTTTAAAAGTTCACATATTCGATGACTCCATGATATTAAGTGAACATTCAATTGACAATATAACTTTCCACTTGCACAGAATCTATAACAAGATAAAATTTGACAAATGGAGCAAACAAAGGATGGCTGGAATGTCAGTCATCTCATTGGTAACACACAACTTCAGCTCCAAAGTGCTTTACAACGAGTCATTATCCATCGAGGAATGGCGCTTTTTACGGAGCGCAAGGACTAATAGTTTACCAACCAATTATAAACCGAAAAAACCAAGACAACAATCGATGTGCAGGGCATGTGGTCAAGATATAGAAATACAGATCTATGTTCTATGTAGGTGTAAACCCAACAGCACTCTTATACAGGCGAGACATAATTCAATCGCAAAAATCTTCACAGATGCTTTACTTGCAGAGAAACCAATTTTAAAAATCATCATGAATCAAGAGTGTGATTGGTCCGTGTCGGGAAGCCGGGTTGATTTACAAGTTTATAACCATGGAACCAAAGAACTCTGGTTTATAGATATAAAAAACTCCTTATGACACAATCAAAGCACTTAAACAACAAAAAGAAATATAAAAGTCTGCTAACTGAAGCAAAGGCGGCTCATAAAGGGTGGACTGTAATATTAGGAGGAATTGTTATCGACTGTTTAGGATATTGGCCCGTCGATAATGACAACCTGCTTAAAAACAAATGACATCTTTCAGGTACAACTATAAAAAATCTAACCAAAATGTGAATAGTGTCGAATATCAAATATTCCAACTCGACATGACATAAACACAATACCGGTCAATATAACCCACTGATGTCAAATGCGGTGACTACAAATCTTACCGACACAGTCACGGTAGATGCACCAGTAGCCGGTTAATAACATTAATCTCCAACACAAGTCAAAAATGCTCTACACAGCGAACATAGCTTTGAGCATTCAATGAATATCCCAGGATATCTTTACGTATTTAAACTTGAAATTTTGTCACAATTTTCTCCAAACTTTGCACATTTACTCATTTTCGATGACAATAAATGATAATGTAAAAATTTGATCAAAATAAACTTTTTAAGATCCCAAAATTGGAAAAAAACGGAAAATTTGGAGTTCCCGAACAATATTAATTGCAAGATATCTACTTATAAATTATAAGTACTTTATATTAATTTTTAATGTGTTTTTTTAATTAAAATTTTTTAAATGTTTAATTTTTGAAATTTTAAAAACTTTTTTGGCAAGTAGAGATCTGTCTGCATAAAGAATGGATATAAAAATTTAACTTTTTGATTTAATAGTTTCTTCATTTTCACTTGTTCATTTTTTGTTTTTTATATTTTCAACAAAAGAACAAAACTTAAAGTTGTTTAAATTATCATTAGTTTATTTTTTGCCTCTAAACCAAAATTAAAAAAAATATGGAGCAACAATTGAATTTAAGAGAAAGAAATCGAGAAAAAAATTTCTTCAGATGGATATATGTATGTTTTAGATCGGTTTAATTCAACATTTACTAAAAGGTTTTTGCACTGTCAATACAAACTTATTGTAGAGCTCGAATACATACAAATCTAAATGGGGATGTGATTAAAAGGATAAATGAATACAAGCATGAACCAGAACCAGCAAGGATAATTTCAAATAATTTTACTTCCCAATTACAAACATTAGTACACTTATTAATGTGTTCAATGAAATTTTTAATTTTTTTCTAAGTATAGTTTTGCCACAGAAAATTTTCGTAGACGGATACAAAGAGCGAAATTGTAATAAATCAGCCCCTTACTAATTCAGATGTTGTCAACGAAATCACCATTCAATTGAACTTCCAAGAGTATAAGCACAAACCTTATGTTTCAGAGACCTGCACGAGCTCGGGTGGGTTTAAAAGCAATTTCAGAAGAATATTCGGGCTCGGGTCTGGTGATTATGTTTATTTTCGGGTTTTGGGCCTTGTTCGGGTAAGCTCACCAAGTCCAACAGAAGCACAAAAATGTTATTTTAAATTTTTTAATTATTAAAATGTTTGGGTTTTGAACTCAACCAACAATAAAAAATTATTATATATTTTAAAAATTTCTGAAAGAAATTTCAGCGCTGCTGGGCAAGTAATGCAAGAAAGAAGAACAAATTTAAGTAGCGGCAGTGTTGACGCAATTTTGTTTTACATAATCACTTGAAACGTTTTTTATTATTGATGTTATACTGAATCTGTGGATGAGCCTCATGAGGTTCATGGAAATGAATTCTGTTCAAAATATTTCTTTTTTTATTTATTGATTACAATATGTTATAAAGTACCTATAAAACTTTTGTCGGGTAAATGTTTGGTTTTGGTGTAAAGAAAAGCCGATCGGGTCTGGTAAAGTTTTCATATTGTTTCAATCGACGGGTTTGGGTCGGGTCGGGCTTTTTTTTATTTCGGTTTCGAGTCGGGTCGGGCTGATTTATTAATGTTCGTGCAGGTCACCAGGTGTTTTTGAAAACATTTTGATTTTGGATTCCAGTCAAAATGACGTAAATTATATTCTTATTTTCCCGCCTATTTGTCTCGTTTCGAAAAACCTCTTATTAATATTGTGTAGACAAAAAACGCTAGAAATTCTAAAAAGCCACTCCAGGGAATTAATTAATATAGGTCAAATTAGAGATAGGGAATTATTAGACGTGATTTTAAAAAATTAATTCTCATAAAGGGTAAATCGAATATTTATACAACCAAAAACAAAATATGACACAAATTTGTACGTATTCTTCAGTATTTTCTTCTTTTAATTGTTTTTTAACTCGTGTATCTGTACATAATTTGTCTAATGTTACCCTAATGTGGTGTTCTATTTGCTTGTTTTTATACATATTGTCCCTAAAGCGCTCTCAAAGAATATTTAAACCCTGATTTGCAATATCAAAACTAAACGAAAAATTCGTACAAATTATGTACAGAAACAATTAAAAAAAGAAAATACTGAAGAATACAAACAAATCATTAAAATACCATATTCTGAAGGATTTAGAGCTTTTAAGAAGAGTATTTGTAGAACAATAAGTAGTGCAAAAGTAGTCTCTATCACATCCAAAGTTCAAAGTTTCCTCTCAAATAAATCGAAAACAGTTTCTTGTTTGCAAGCTAATCTGGTATATAAATTTAATTGTCACGGGTGTCAAAACTTATACATCGGATAGACAAATCATCATCTCAAAATCCGGATTAGTGAGTACTCACAAATGAGTCGATCGAGTAAGGTTCTTGATCATTGGTTATGTTGTAAGGATAGAACCTCATCCATTTCAAAAGATGAGTTTTCAGT
>MQRK01129405.1:0-12980 GCA_001938485.1 Girardia tigrina
ATTGTTTTTGTGATTTTAGATAAATAGAATCAAGAGTATCTTTAATTACCTTATTTGTAAAATTTCTATTATACCTATTCTTTTCTAATCTATTAATATTTAAACTGTATTATTGAAGATGAATAGACTAAATTTAGGAACATATTTTTGAAGGTTTTTACTCAATCAATTTTCTTCAAACTTTGCAAACTTACTCAGTTTTGATGACAATAAATGATAATGTGAAAATTTGATCAAACTAGTTAATCAAAAAATCTTTTTGCAAAAAACGTTTTACGATTATCCACAAATGTTTAAACTGTATTAAATAGAAATGTTTTGGTTTTTTTTCCTTCCGTGCTTTATAATAAATTTATTATATGATTTGTAACTATTTAACTGCAAAATGGAATTGTAAATTTTTTGTATGGATTTTCCCTCCTACAAAAGATTCCAATAGTTACTAATAACATAATAAATTTTTTAAAAAATGTAATATTAATCCTCCCTTCTACAGAAGATGGTTGGTGTATCGGGTGAATATCAATAAAAATAGAAGTAAAAAGAATAAGATCTATGTGATATTTTCAATATTTATATGATATGTACACTTTACAAATATTTAATCGAATTACAAAAAAGGATTAAACCTTATGATAAGAATTTATATTTTGCGATAATACCGAGAAGAGTATTCTCTTTCTCGGATTATTTTAAAAAAATATATAAGAATATATTAATCAAATATATAATAATATAAGGATGATTTTTCCGTACTTTTCAACAGTCACGTAGATTAGTTCATGATTCAACTTTGACTTTGATTCTGACTTTTTTTACGATTCTGCTTCTTCCTTTCACAAATGGTGACGCCTTTATATATATTCTTTTTGATTTAATTATCTCTGCGTGAGATAATTTATACAGAGAGACTTTTCAGAATTTTTGAATATATAATTAAGACGACCTTCGAAATTCTTCTAAACTCTTAAAATATAATTAGGCTTACCTTTTAAATTCTTTAAAATATAAGTTTCTTGTAATTCTTTTGAGTGTCCTTTTCTTTTAAAATCCTACTCTTTTTATAGTCTTCCTTTAAATATAATTGTCTTTATTTATCTTTTTAAATATAGTGTTTTCCTTTCTTTCACAAACATTCTTTTATTCTATTTAGTTTATTTATCTTTTTTAATAAATTTTATTTCTATTATTTATATATAATCTATATTTAATATTGTAAAAGGATAAATAAAGTTTTATTTTATCCATTTATTAAAACAAAAATTATTTTTTCAATATTTATATTATTTATTATCTCAACAAGATTACAAAAAAAATCTGTTGGCCGAGTAGAGTTCGGTCTGCTAAAAAATGGATTAAAATTTTTTTTTCATTTTCTAGTTTTTTTTGTAATTTTAATATATAATTAAAAAAAGCCTGAAAATTAAGTGATGTTACATAATAGTCTGTCATGATATAAATGACTTGAATTCAATTAATCAACTGACGATGCCATATATATATATAATATTATAATATATATATAATATTAGGAAAGGTCATTTGCTTCATAATAATCAACTAAATCGTCAATGTATAAACTGTTATAAGTTGAGATTTTTCAACTGATCATATTTAATTTATCTTTTTAAGAGCAAAAAATGTCTGTTAAAATATTAATAAGTCCACTTGTTGTAAGTACATTTACATTAAATAAACATCAATAGGGTACATGGTTTAAATTTGCAACATCAAAAGTCACAACAAAATAGATAAAATTTACTCTACCGTCTAAAAAATAATCAGTAATCCAAGAACCTGAATAAATGAACAAAAAGCAAAGTGTCATCTATAATTCCGTTACTTTATGTGTATCTTCTGACGTACTTTGATGTACAGATTTGTTTTTCAAATAAAAATATCCGAGGGCCCCCGTAAGTGCTCCACTTAGTGCAACCAATATCGTACAAACGAGAAACAAATAAGACGTACTTAAATTTTTCAGAATTTGCTTCAAAATCAAAATCAAAATGTTTCCCAAAGCAATACATACAAGTTCCGCTGCCAGAAGCATACTTTTCATGCTGATAGGAGCCTCTCCATACAGGAAAATGCCAGTATTAACATTAAATAAGACTTCCCCAATCGTTACTAATAAATAAGGGATGATTTGCCAGGCAATACTCGGTAAGATTAACCTTTCTTCAGAAATTTCCTTAAATATGTAATTAGTTGTCCTATTTCTTAAGACAATCAAGGTCTTGGATTCAGCAGGATGTAGCATCATTTGACCAAGTCTCTCCTGTTGTGAACTACCGTTTTTCATGAACACCTCAAATAGTCCAATTCCGCACTTTACATAACTTCCCATTTGTTTGTGTTTTGCCTTTAAATTGAATTCTTTGTTGATTCCATATTTTGCTTTGATAAAGATTGAAAACGGAAAGTCATAGTCGACATAGTTGAAAATTCGTACTTTCGCATAACCTCCGTTCGTTTCCACTGACACCTCTTGAGAGGAAATATTTCCATCATAAATCATTGAGGAAATAATCTTATTTTTGTAATTCAGAGTTGATATCTGAGTATGGACATCCCGATAGGTTATATTTAATGAATCACTATTTTTCTCGCTTATAGTCTTAGTATCGAATTGTTCCAATTCAAAAACATTCGACCCTAGTCTCACAGTCACGCGAGTATCCACCAAATTTACTAAATTAATTTTAACACTCCCCAAATCCTTCGGAGTCACAACTTTATCAATTTGCAACTGAATAAAAATCATAGAAGCACAAGCAAAAGCTGTGAAGAACTGGCCGCTCATTATTCGATAGGGAACTTTGAAATTGATCTTGGTCAAAATCGGATAAATGAGAATCTCAAACAACGGTATCAGTAGTACCACAAGAATGGGGTTTAGAGTTTGCATCTGATCTGCTTTTATTACAAAACTTTCGGTAATCATCCCGTCCATATATTGAGCTTGAAGCGTCCATATAGAGGACAATTGCTCAAAGACCGTCCAAAACAAAGGATGAGCTAACAAAAATATCAGAAGTCCTTTGGCAATTTTCAAATCTTTAATAAAATTTTTATCAAATTTTTCTTCAGCATAATCCAACCAACTTTGATCTTTCGACAGTTTTCCGTGAACAATACGCTTTTTCAGTGCTAAATGAACGCACTTAATTATATTTAGTAGAAGATTATCTGTCGGTTTAAAAATAATAAATAATTTGCAAAATAATCCCGTTAAAAAGATTACAAATGCCGTTCCTGAGAGAAGGAACGCCACTCCAAAGACCAAAGGATAACATTCCATCCCAAAGCAGTAAATATCTTTATGCATAATTGGAGCGACATATGCTATTAAAATGACTCCGAAGTTGTTTAGGAAGTATATTATATGAAGAAATGTGCTCAACATTGTTTTGTTTTCCTGTGGGATTTGATCGGCTATGATTGCTCTTACCGCTGGACTGATCAGTCCGCCAAAGATTGCCATCAAGAAGTAACATACGATTATACCCTCTTTCTGAGTATAGATTGACAAAATACTAATGATAACTAGTAACAATAAATTGAAGGGATGGAGAAACAAATACGTTTTTGACCGGCCGATAAAACTGTCAGCAATAATAGCTCCACATATATTAACCAAGGTTCCAACTCCGGCTTTTGCATGGTAAATTGATGTAGATGCCGTATCGGAAAATTGGAGGATTGATGCCATATAAATTGGCATTGATAAAATGAAACAATAGGATCCGATCCCGCTGATCAGTTGGTAAAATAGCAACAGGCTGGCACCAGGAGGGAACTTGTATCGATCCTTCCAGGTAACTTTGTTCGTTTCATGGAGTTTATCTTCCAAGACCAGATCGTCGGTAGACATAAAATAACAATAAAAAAATAATAAAATTATAATAAGAATGTATTTTATATGTTTAATTGAACTCTGTGTTCAGAACTGAACTCAAATCACAAGTGAAATAAGACAAGTAACAAATCATAAAACATATAAATAACTGATCGAATCAAAATAAATAAATAATAGATCACGACATCATCGGTAAATATTGATTTTTTCCGAACAATATGGATCATGTTTATGGTCATTTTCAATGAAAATATTTTACCAATATATTTCTATTTCAAATAAAAATATTTGTTTAATAAAATAAAAATAATTATAAATAAATAAAATAATAAAAAAATAAAAATAATAAAAATATAATAATTAATTAAATTAAAAAAATATTAATTAAATTAAAATAAAAATTAAACTAAGTAAAAAACATTTATTTCTTTTTCAAATAAAAATATTTTTTTTAATAAAATAAGAATAATTATAAATAAATAAAATAATAAAAAATACAAATAATTAAATACAATAATTAAATAAATTAAAAAAAATATTTAATTAAACAAAATCAAAACCAAATAAAACAAATATATTTCTATTTCAAATAAAAACATTTTTTTAATAAAAATAAAAATAATAAAAATACAATAATTAACTTTATTAAAATAAATAATTTTTGTGAAAGAAATAATTAAAAAAAACGATTTAAAAATAATTAATGTTCATAATAGATATTGTTATTATGATAATAAAATAAAAGGCCTAAAAGAGCCCCTAATTAAAAATAAAAAATAAAATTGGTAAATTATATATTATTTTAAAATTGAATAAAATTTGTAATTAAAAAAAATCAATTGCGTTTGTTACAATGTTTTGCAATGTTTAAGGTTAATTTAGAAGGTAAACAAATTGTTTACAAAAGATCAATTTATTCAATAATTAAAATTGTCTTAAGGAAATATTTTTCTCAAAAAACAATTTTGAGTTCTCTGTTGTTTTTAAATTTTAAATACAAAATTATTTTATACTATTTTTTGTACAATTTGATAAAACCTTCCGAACGGAAATCCTAAATTTAGTATTATTTTAAAAGTCTTTTAAAACACAGCGCTTATGTGACTGTACCACAGCTGGACGCTGCCATTTCCTTCTTTTCATTCGATTTTCCGAAAAAAAAGATATCCAGTATATTAAGAACACCAATTTGACTTTTTATATTTTTATTTAAACAACAATTTTGATTGTCCTTAAGACAATCTTTGTCAAAACTTTCGTACGAGTGCATTCTACACTAAATTGATTAATTAATTAATTCTTCTTATTTTTTTGGCAAATGTAGAAATAAATATTTTATTAAAATATTTACCCAAAACTTATTGGATAAAAATTAAAATGATTATTAATTATTTAAAAAATATTAATTTGATTTATTTATTAAATATTATAAAAATTATTTAACTTATTTAAAATTTTAAAATTATTTGAAATTAAAAATAAATTCAAACATTACATATTTTCAGATAATAAGAATTAAAATATTAATCATCCATCTGGGTAGGAGAGACACAATTCCAAATCAACATACACATTCAAACACAAAACATCAAACATTCAAATATTCCTCACATAGTACCTCGTCGATTCCGGTCCCAAAAAGGATCTAAGATAAACTTCGTTCGTTACGGTGATAAACCTCATTCCAACAGCTCAGTTGGAAATGAACATTTTGATAATATAATATCGCTTAAATAAAGTTAACCTTATTTTATAAAAATATTCAATTCTAATGCACTTTCGAATACGATCACAATTTGAACAACATTTATACCGGAAAGCATTGATAAATTTCTAAATAGTACAATTAGAATTATAAATTATTAATGTTTCTAAGGGCGAAACCGTGGGAGTTGCCCCACTCTTGGGGACACCAATGCATGCCTTGATTAAACATTAGTGTTCAATAATGTTACATTTAATAAATATCACCATAAAAATTGTTTTTTTTTATAATTTCTTTTGTTATGCTGCTGAGGTTTTCAAAAATATCTGCCTAAAACACTTTATAAGACTATGAGGAATGTTCTGAATTGTTTATTGTTTTATATTGTGCATGTTGTATTTTGATTCGGATTGTGCCTATCCTACCCAGATGGATGATTGGTATTTTCTTTGATTCCTACTAAACGAAAATAATTTAATTTAATTTTAAAGTAAAAAGATTTAAAATAATTTTTGAATGTAATATTTAATTTTTAATGTAATTTATAATTTAATATATTAATTTAATTGGTTCTTTTTATAAAATATTTAGATTTAATTTTATCCAATTAGATTCGTTATAATTAATAATTTTTAATAATTATTTTCATTTATTGTAAAATTTGTATGAATACAGAAAATATATTAATCAAGAAAATCGAAGAATAGTGAAAGCGGTTTGAATAATTGCTGTCATGACAATTCTGATTGTGATGTTAATAAATGTTTAAAAAATCATATTGATGTTATTTATATAGACAAAAAACATTTTTTATTATCATTTTACTTTTTTTTAAGTGTACGCCTTTACCTGTGTAGACTATCTAGAACAACCTTACGCTACTATATCTTATAAAGTGTAAATCTTATTCAGCGTGTACTTAATAGAGAAAGTCTTTTGTCCACCAATATATATTTAGTATTGAGCCTTGTGAACGCTAATTTAATATTTTTGAAAAAGAATTTTGGTAAAGCTTTTTTAAGAAATTGATTATTGTACATGTTTCAGAAATTCTTTATCCATCATCAACATTTCTATTTGTTAGTTATAATGTTACTGTTTTAAAAAGTTAGTTTAAAATGGATAATTTATTTATTTATCTTGATTTAAGATATTTTTGTATAATAGTCGCAAAATGTTAAAAAACTTTAACTAAAGATTTTAATATTTGCAGCGGATTTACTTTGTCCTTTTTGAATGTTTTTTAATAGGTTGTAGTTTCTTATTAATATTGATTCACAACACTGTCCCTCATAGTGTGAATCAAAGCTCTTCTGTAAAACTGAAAACTCATCCTTTGAGAAACATGAGATTCTATTTGTACAGTGTATTTAATGATCAAGAACCTTACTCGATCGATTCGATTGTGAATGCTCGCAAATCTGAGTTTTGAGATGACGATTTGTCCCTCCAATATGCAAGATTTGATACCCGTGACATTCAAATTTATAAACCAGATTAGCTTGCAATTCACAAATCCTTTTCGATTGATTCGAGAGGAAGTTTTGAACTTTAAATGTACTTGAAACCAAATTATTAGCAAAATTATTTTCCAATATATATACAGTGAAGTGCAAAAGTTCGTGAACGCTTGTTTTTAAATTGTCTTTTGCACCCAACTGCAATTATATTGACAAAAGTACACCAAAATACAAATATTTTATTAGAACATTATAATAAGACACAAATTTATCAAAACTTTTCACAACTGGCACATAAACCACGAAAAACCAGTGTATATTTAGTATTTTGTGTATTGATATTTAATATTAATATTAATATTTCAACCAGTCTCTTTGACTGGTTGACCTTGGACGACCAGATCGAGATCTTGAACATAAGGAACCAGTATCCCTTTTTCTCTGAACAGTCTGACACACAACTCCAAGAGAAACAATAAAAGTTCTAGCTATTTGTCGATAAGAAATGCCATGCTTCTGCAATGCCAAAACTGTTGCCCAATAGCCGTACTTACATCTTCTACGTCCGGTGAGTAATCGATGTCTAGTGTTTGGCTCTGTTCGATATCCACGATATAATCTCTTTCACTCTTCATGAATAGATGTGAGAAGTGCTCTGCTAACACTTCGTCCTTCACACTGCTCTGCACAGTACGTAGAGAGGATTCCTTCGTTTCACTATTGCAGAGGACTCTGAGTTCCTTTTTATAACTCAGAGGTCTTGCCCATACATTCTCTATTGAGAATACCTTCTATTTCTTGTCCGATTGTTTCAATCCTCTCTCTTTTCCACTTCCTTAGATGCTGCACGGTGTTCAATCTTGAAGCCTTCCATATTGAATATGTCCTTTCACATCTATTCTGAATGAATTCCTCCGTTTCTATTTCTCCTGCAGTAGTGGTTTCATTTCATCTAGGTGCCCGTGTATCCACCTTTGATTGAGCGGGATTTTCTTCTTTCGGTATCTTTCCGTGGTCTTTAAGATGACCTCTTCCAAGTCATCCCACCTCTCGACATTCGGACAAGCCTGCCCTACGTCACTACTGATGGCCACTTTGTTGTTCTGCAAGGAGAACCTATCAATTTTTTCCTTTACATTTCTTCTTTCTATCGTTTGCCAACTTGAGTATCTTATTGTTGTTGGCGATCCATATCGTTAACACGACTAAATCGTGGTGTGAGCCGCAGTCAAAGTTTTGATAACTTTTGACGTTACTTATTCTGTTGCATCTGCTCTTCTGCGACAGGAATAAGTCCAATAATAGCCTTTTCTTCGTTGCTGGGTGTGTCCAGCTAGTTCGTTGCGCCAACTTGTGTTTGTAGAAGGTGTTCTCTACTCGTAAGTTGTACGCGTCAGCCAGATCTATTAATAGACCTCCGTTTTCTGATGTTACTGTTGAACTAGTGTAACACCCAACTGTTTTACCATTTTCCTCCGTCCGATTAAGTTGAAGTCGACAGTTGAAGTCACCTCCAACTATCAATTCGAATTTTCTCTTTTCAGCTTCAGCCGTCGCCCTTTCGACATGTTCCTGCAATGATGCAAAGAACTCCTTTTTCTCACTTGAGTATCCGCTGTCAGTCGGAACGTATACCCCCACCAATGTGATCGACCTTTAGGGTATGTGACAGAGGAAAACTCTCTCACTGATCGCTTCGAATTGGATATTCATAGAATCTTTTGATTTTACCATCATGGCTACGCTTCTTTCTCTTGTGCTACTTGTACTGCCACTATGATGTATCCTCCACTCCCTGAAAGAGGTATTATCGGCTCCAATCCAGTGCGTCTCTGTGAGTATGCACATATCGATTTTAAGTTTTTCAAAGATACTGGATATGTTAAGTATCTTTTTCGTCGGTCAAGCCTCTAACATTCCAAGTTCCAATCCTCAGTCCACTGCAAGTGGAATCATTAACGAGGGATCCCCTCTCGGGAGCTCAATGACTTTGGGTCCTGCCAGACCCCTAGTTTGAGTTTTGAAAGCTGTGTACTAGCGAAAGACAGAGTTGCTAGCCCCGTCAATCTGTCCACTCATTTTGCCTAGATCAAGGAGAACCCCTTCTATTTCTAGAAAGGGGAGGAGACTCTCTTTCTAGTTCCCAGGATACACCACGGGGAGGCGAGCGACTTTGTACCCCAAATACTGTAAATGTAATGTAATGTATCCCAATTAATGTAATCTACTTTTACACCACATTAAAATCTTAATTATTAAAAATATTCAAAAAGTGCTCACATGTGATCTCACAAGTGAAAAAATTTCTCTAGGAATCTTAATATACATTTTAGGAATCAAGCGTCGATTCGATGGGAAGAAGACCGAAAAGTCACAGTATTATCAAACAATTAGAAAGAGTTCGTTCCTATTCGATCAAACTCAATTCCATCTACAGATGGAAAACAAAAAATTAACTTTTTAGTATTGGAAATTTCGATTAGATACCAGTTCTGTTATATCCTTCTTGAAATTAAGATATTCCGATTCTAACTTGTCTCAAGGAATTCCAAGATTTTTGCTGTACAAGGAAGATATTTAACTACTTAAGTTTAGAGAAGAAAGAATGTAGAAGCCACGATTTCTATTTCTAACACTAACATACATTTTGATAATGTGTTGCTTATATTCAATGTCTGCTGGTTAATCTTGATTCCCTTCTCTCTACTTTAATTAATTCTTTGATTTAGGGTTTTATGTATTTTTTATACTTATCTGTTTAATGTTGCACTGCACTTTAGTATAAATATACGTTTTGAAATCACATTAACCCTATCATCAAATTAAGAGTTCTTAAATACTTTTGCCAACTAAAAGTTAAAAACACTGCTTTATTATGATTTGAACAGATTACTCTTCCAAAATCTGCATAATCCTCATGTTGCCTGTTAGATTCGTGATCAATAAAAGAGTTCATAACATTACAATTTTATTTCTATAACAACTAAATATTTTATTAATAAATTTTTGAGAAACAATGTTTTCTTATTTTGCTCAAACACTAAAATGAATTAACAAAAAATGGGGTTCCAGTGATGAATACATTAAAATTATTGGAAACAATTAGTTCATTGAGTAGGAGTAATTTCAAAGTATGATCAAGTTAAGTTTCAACTTCATCTATTGACTCTATTAAGATAACTCACACATTTGGTAGAGCATCTGTTACATTCACAATTTAGATCATCTCTATGACAATCAATTGTATTACTTTCGCTTAAATTCATCACTCAACGTGTAACACGCGAAAAGTTGATTTTCAAAACACTGTTTAATTGATAATAATTAAACAAAATATTTATCAAAAAAGCATATATTAAATATTTTAAATAATCAAAATATCTAATATCCAACACAACGTTTACTACTTCTCATCCAAAATCTGAACTAACTTGAAAAGAATTATTTTATTTAAAATATTTAATTTAAATTTTATTAGTTAAAATAAAATTACTTTTTATAATCATTTAAAAACATTCATTTGATTTAATTATTTAAAAATTACAAAAATAAAATTATTTAAAACTTACAATAATAATTAATTAAAAATTTGAATGTTAAATATAAATTTGAATAAATTAGTTTCGGATTATAAGAATGAAAATATTAATCATCCATCTGTTTGGAGAGACACAATACAAAATTAACACACAACATTCAAACATTCAAGCAACACACAAAACATCATTCCTCACAGACTCAAACACAGATTTAGTCCCGAAAAATACATAGGTAAGTCGTTTTTCCGTTACAATTCATCACAAATAAAATGTAAACATTGAATTTTGTCTCCTAATTAACATAAGAATAGATAAAATTTTACGAAAAAAGTTTCTATTATTATCTACACTATTTTTTATGAAAGTTGAGAGATTGTTGTCATAGAGATGTTGACAATGCTTTAGTTTGAACACAAACAGAGTAGAGAAAAAGGATGGGCAGCAACAAAAAATTTAATTATCGTAAACAA
Organism: Girardia tigrina; assembly: GCA_001938485.1. Lineage (NCBI taxonomy): Eukaryota > Metazoa > Platyhelminthes > Tricladida > Dugesiidae > Girardia > Girardia tigrina. The sequence goes on from MQRK01129405.1 coordinate 11,037, forward strand.
AATATTTTATAAAAATAAATAATATTGTCCGTAATAGTAAACTGAAATGCCACAGTTTTTTTATTTTAATATTTTTTATCTTTATTTTATCAATCTTTTTTGAGACAAATCTCATTTTCTATTTCAAAATAAAGAAAATTAAAAAGTAACTGTTAGAAACGACATTTGTTGTATTTATTTCTTTGTATTCTTCTGACATTTATATATATATATATATATATATATATATATATATATATATATATGTACATGGTGTGTCATAAGTCCCTACGAGTAGAACAACTTAAGGCAATAAGGTAAAAACTTTTATTGAACACCACATGATCGCAGGAATCAAATGTCCTATGGCTCTACCAGTAAACCGTTATGTGCAACACAGAGGTGGAGACGCCGGAAGGTACGCATATTGATTCGTTCCAGTAGATTTCGAGGGAAGTCAAGAAGTGCAGCTGTAATAGCTGCTTTCAGCTCGTCGACATTGGCAGCTTTGTGAGCCAATATCTTTGGTTTGAGAATGCCCCACAAGGCATTATCGCAGGAGGTCAAATCAGGACTCCGTGGAGGCCAAGGCTTTGGTCCGTATTTGCCAACTCATCTGTCCTGAAAAGTCTGCTGAAGGAAGTCTCTTGTTGCGTGAGCCGTGTGAGCAGACGCGCTATCCTGCTGGAAGTGAGAGGTGATGAGAGGACTTATGACACACCCAGTATATAGAATTCAACAGTGATTCTCAAATTTTTTTTCTGAACTTACAATTCAAATTTTTCACCAATTTAAAGAGAGAGAGAAACAAAATTACAATTTATTATTAATCTATTAATTTACAAGTACATAATTAATTATTCAAATTATCTAATAACATAGATTCCAATATTTTAGTCACATTGAACTCGTAGGGACTTATGACACACCCAGTATATAGAATTCAACAGTGATTCTCAAATTTTTTTTCTGAACTTACAATTCAGCTCGACTTTCAGCGTACACGGCATATTCATCTGTGAAGAAAAGCTTGCTGAGTCTTGTGTTGTTGTCATATTTCGCCAAGATCTGCTGGCAACACTGCACATGAGTGTAATGGTCTTCCTCACTGAGGTATTGCACCTTCGTTGACCTCCATCACTTGTAACCCAGATCTTCTTTTATTATGTTGTGAGGTGTCTTTTTTAAGGGATATCCAGTTCTTCAGCTCGCTGCCGTATAGACAAATATGGTTTTGTTTGTAGTAACTGTTCCCCATTTTCTTGTTCATCACCTCGTTACCTGAGACGCCCACCTCGAGGTAAATCCAGAATGGAACCTGACTGAAATAACTTTTCTTCCCATGTCTGAATAACTCTGGTATCTGGAGGCTCGCCTTCAATTTTTTTCCTTAATTTTCTCCTTATATTCTTCACTCCAGTCACAGTACTGCCATATTTGTGGTACCAGAATGCAGCCATTAAATGATATTCCAAAGAGTAAGGACTGCTATCAGTCATTTTGTAAAAGAAAATTTGAATTAATGATATGATGAAATCATGACGAAATAATGCATATAAACAAAGGTATAGGGTTCACACTAAATTACAAAATTACAATTTATTATTAATCTATTAATTTACAAGTACATAATTAATTATTCAAATTATCTAATAACATAGATTCCAATATTTTAGTCACATTGAACTCGTAGGGACTTATGACACACCCAGTATATAGAATTCAACAGTGATTCTCAAATTTTTTTTCTGAACTTACAATTCAAATTTTTCACCAATTTAAATAATACTTTAGTTTATTTAAAGAGAGCTAATTTTAATGCTTTAGACTTTTTATTAATTCTAATAGTAGGGGAAAAATGTATGTTCTCCACCACCCCCCCGGGGGGGGTGTAACTAGTTACCGTGGTTGCCATGGCAACGGTCGCGGTTACCATGGCAACGGTCGCGATCACCTTGGCAACGC
>MQRK01129435.1:0-11091 GCA_001938485.1 Girardia tigrina
TTATTATTATATAATCATGTTATTTTATAAATATTTCCCTAAATAGTCTTCTTATATTCTAAATTATGAAACGAATTTCCGCAATAATATATCTTATATAAGTATCAATTTACGGAAGATTTATCGCATTTTCTCATTGACATTGTATTTGTAATGAATAAAATAGACAGAGAAAGTCAGAATTTGGTAAGACTAGTGTGCGACTATGTCTTTCCTTTCATCGTTTGGAGTCAGACATATCAAGAAATGATTCGAAATAAAACTTCTAAAAGAAGACAAACCACCCAAAGGAAATCAGTGGAAAATGGAGAAAGTTGCATTCCAGAAATGGAAGTCAGTTTAGATGACAAAGTGTATTTTGTCTTTAAAAGTACGAGAGACTTTTTCAGCCATCTTTGCATCAATTCGAACAAAATACTCATGAAAAGATTTCTGCTTAATATAAGAAATATTTATAATGTTTTTGGAATTAAAATCAAAGAAATGAACAAATTTTTAAAAAGAAAATCCGTAAAGGATATCGATCAAAATGAGTATTTCTATTTCGACAAGTACGTCAACTTCTTCTGTCTAAACGAAAAACATGTTCAATCTGAAAATGTCGAATTAATTAATAAAAGAATTGAAAGTTTAGTCGAAGAAGGAATCTCAAACTTTTGGAATAAATGTGAAATTCCAACAGACTCGATGAGTTGCATATTGTTTGGATATTCTTTGCATTATCTCGTGGGAAGAAAGAATGAAGAATGGAGCAGATATACCAATTTCTTTGAAAGAATTTCTTTTGAGTGGTCAGAAACAGATGACAAGCGATTATCTTTTAATGTTAGAGGTAAAAGGGAAACTGAAACATGGAGAGAGTTTAAACAAAGAAAAGTTGAAGAAGAGAAAATACATGTGAGACCAAAAGAGATAAAAAATAAAATTCTGTCAAATATCTCTAAACTTATTCAGCATTTATCTTTCACCCTAAATCAATTTTCAAAACGTTTGATCGCTCATATTCGGAAGAAATCAGAAAATGCAAAATCTATAGAAAACAGATTAAGTACTTGCAAAACCTTACTGTCTATTTAATTTTCTTAAATTGTTAGGATAAGTCTCATTCGACCTCAGGCCAATTCATTGTGCGGGTGTTGAGATGGAATGAGACCTTTCTCTGTATCCGACATTGGGTAGTCAAAGATCCTTCTGGGTCTTCAAAAATGTACATTAAATTACTAATAAAATTATCAAAGAAGTCGTAAAATTGACAAACTTGGTTAGTCAAAGTTTGATTATTTTGTTTTAGCGATTATTTGTTTTCCTTATGTGGTCTCGGGAATTCCACTATTCTGACAAAATATTGTGTACCGTTTTATATTTTGATGGAGGCCTCCATGTGTGAATTCTGAGATTGTTGTACAATCTTGATGTTTCATTTTCTTTGACAATGGTCTGTTGGTGTGATGTTTGTTTCGTTTTTATTTCATTTAGATTTTAATATAAAACGGTTGATTATATGCATTAAATTCTATAGAGCATGTCTCTTACCATTATTCGCCATTTCGCAAAAGTAACAAAGGAAAGAAAATATTTCGGAATCATTGCTGATGAAACAGCAGACGTCAGCAATCAGGAGCAGCTGACGGTCTGCCTCAGAACAGTTAGTAACAACTTTCGTGTGGAAGAAACGTTTTTTGGAATGTACTCACTTGGTCGTTGTGATAGACCAACGATTTTCAAGTACATTGAAGATGTTTTACTTCGACTGAATTTTGAAATGAAGAATTGCAAAGCTGTGTGTTTTAATGGCGCAGCAACTTACCAAGGTGAAACAATCAGAGTTACCAATCGAATTCAAGAGAAATCTCCAAGTGTTGTCAAAACACACTGCTACATGCACTGTCTGAAACTGGCAGTGCTGGATGCTGTCTCAAGAGTTCCCCTCATGCGTGACTTCCTTCAACTCATTCACGAACTCATAAATTTTATGCGAGGATCACTAAAATGATGTGCTTTGGTTCGTTTGTGTCAGAGGCTATATGGCTTCCTCAAACCCATCTGCGCCAGCTCTGTTCTACAAGGTTTATAGTAACATACCGCGCAATCACACGTGTTGATGAGAAGCTGCTTGTGATTGAATAAGCGCTCCAATTGAAACTCTAATTGACAAATAATCCACTGATACTACTGTGAGCTCAAAGGCTGCTGCATTTCTATGAAGACTCACAGAATTTGAGTTTTTTCTCGGTGTGAGACAGGCAACTCTGTTTTTCGATATCACCGATCGATTAAGCAGCAGTCTTCAATGTGAAGCAACGTCCGCCGGCTTTCGGCTTGCAGCTTGTCGATCATGGCACCAGGCTACGCATTGAACGGAAGATTGATTCTCAACCGTTTGGCAGTCAGCTTTAGACAAATCCGAAGAATTCCACAGGCACATTCCCAAAATACCTCGACAATCAGAGCATCTATACGATTTCATTCAAGTAAGCAACGTCACTTTTCATCTCTAAAGGACTATTACCGTGTGGGCTTATTTTGAGGCGCTCGATTGCATTCTGCGTAAAGTGAAAGAGAGAATAGGGAATAAGGCAATGTCAGTCTTTTTAGCCACAGAAAAAAATTTTATGGACAGCTGGCAGGGACACACTGTGGAGCAATGAAACTTGGATGGTGTATGTCATCATTATGCGGAAGAATTGGACAAGCATCGATTGGCCACCGAGTTCCTTGGGTTGGAGCACCTTCGACCTTCTGGAAAGGAAAAGATCAATACTACCCCTATGCTGATCATTAAGCGAATTGGTAGCAGCCAAGTGGCGCATATGATTCCGCAGGTGGACCGTCTCATAAGATTGTATTTGGTCTGCCCAGCCTCAACTGCACCCGGCGAGCTCTCTTTCAGTGAACTGAAGCTTCTCAAAACTCGCCTGAGAAGCCCCATGCTCCAAGACAAAACGAATCACCTTCTCGTCTTTGCAAAATATCTCAAGGAGGTGGGCAACCTAAACTTGAAGGAGTTGATTAATGAATTTATTCAGAAAAATGATCTTCGTCGCAAGATGTTTGCTATAATTACTTGAAAAAATTGTGGACGAAGAATAAATTACTAGAATTTGGATTTTGTATTTTTACATTGTTGTTTGTGTCTACGGCCCAGTTACTGGGCCCCAGTAGGTAAAATCGTACCGTATGATTTTGTAAGCACGAGGATGTCAATAGGCAAAATTGATCAAACTAAAAATGCGATCTGCATATCTCGCCCCCGCCCCAATAATGAAAACAGATCGACGCCACCGCTTCCATGTCTGTATTTTTTTTCTGACCTCCAAGAATTTGTGCAACTTCTGATAAATGATTTCGATTTTTTTAATAAAATGCAGGCCGTCCTCAAATTAAATTATTCAATTCTTGTCTTTTTTAGTATTTGGAAAGCACACCAAGAACATTTATTTTTGTAGTACATCTTTATTTTGGTTTTCCTTAGAGAGACTTGTTAAATATTAAAACTTTTATTTTAATTTAAAAAAATTACAAATATTTTGTATATTTTAATTTTAATTTACCCTATTAAAACGTTAAAGGTCCTTTCAAAATGTTAATAAATCATGTTTGTATATGGTGTGTTATATTATTTTGTGTGTGTATGCTTGTATTTGTATGTTTGTTTACTTTTTCTATTTATTAAGGCCCTATTAAAATTGTTGTGTTTTATCTAAACGAAACAATGATTGGTTTTTATTGGTTAGTTTCCATTTCCCTATTATATTTTATTTATTTTTATATAGAATTCCCTATGGGAATGGTTTATTGGCCTAGGAAAAAGTAAATAGATGTATTAATTGCGGATTGTTATAATATGTAAAAGTTATATTGAAGATTGTTAGTAACCTGTAAATTATCGATTTAATATTCCTTAGTTAATTATTATTAAACACATCTGGTTATATTAAAACAACCGGAAAGAAAGGCAATAAATGGAAAATTTCAGCAAATAATACGTCTATGAATTACATTAAAGAGAAGAAAAAAATACAAAACTAAAATTGAACTGCAACTCAGCTTTTATCCTTTACTCATAGAAAATCATAATCAACTTCAAATACCATAATAAATAATGTCTAGATTGAATAAATCGTTCCCCTTATCTCATTGTTCAATTTATCCGATAAGTTCTTTGTTCCGCCCGACTCTAAGGTTACCTCGATAATCGGACAGAGGCAACAGGGTTACGCAGTGGATAATTTTGATTCTGCTGGGCCCTTTGAATCATCGTAATATTGAGACTGAATCTCCAATTGATCGCTACATCGAATTTAAAGGCACTGAAATCAAGAAAGAGCTCATCTTTAGTTGCTTCAATTTTATGAGAGAATTTGTTGTAAATTGCGTATTTTATCACTTTAACCGCGTCATTATAATTACATTCGATTTTTGGATTTTGTTCTTTGAAGTTGCGCATGAAATCGTCTGTACACCAAGAAGCGCCCCACAAGTGCTCGGACAGCGCCAAGATCGTCACCGAGTCGTGCTCGCGCATCGCGCAGAAATCGCACTGGCAAATCAAATCGGCGTTGAGTATAAATATTAAAAATTGATTTTCATTTTCATCCTTGATCAGATTTTGAAAATCCATTAATTGTTTTTTCATATTTTCAAAATTAATTCGACCAATTCAATAAATATTCAAAATAATTCGATTAACTCAGCAAATACAAAAATTCAAACAAATTTTTCGTCGAAAATTCATAAACTTTTTTCCAGAAACCACTTTTAAAATTTTAGATCGATTTAATTTGTCCAATAAAAAAAATTCAACGTCGAAAGAAACTTTCACCTTTTTCAATTAATTTTTTTACCTTAAAAAACATACAACAATTTTTTTGTATCGATATAACCGTCATAATAAAATTTCAATGAAAACGATTGTAAATTTGATGATGGAAAATTTTCGGGTTTCTTTTTTCAATAATAATTCGACTGGATTATGATTCCAATCGACCGATTTCAGATAATGATAAATATTAAAAATATATATAATAATTTTAATATTTGAATGCCGAACATTCTTATTTCGAAACCATACAGGATTTCTCTAATATTTGTGAAACTAATACAATAATTGGCTGGAAAACCACCCTCGTTAGGACGAAAATTATTGATCACAGGACTGTTTCCGGAATATCGGCGGCCGTCTTCCTATGGGCCGAACGCTAATACCTGGCCCCGCCGGAGACTCGGTGTCTTAAATAGACACATATAGCAAAATTAATTTTAAAGAGTTTTCACGTCATTATATTTGTAATTTTATTTTTATTTTTATAAACATTAATATTATTATTTATTATTCGTATTTATTATTATTATTTATAGTATATAATTATATTTATATTTAGTCTGCTTATTATAATTATTATAATACAATTTGAAATTATGAATTTCCATGGATATGAATATTGCCATATGAAATTCATAATTTCAAATTATTGTATATTTTGTAATAATACCAGACTATATTTATATTTTATGGCGATACTGATTTTTGTATTCTTCTGAAATAAAGAAAGACGATTTTTCTACAAGAACAATTCTTTGCAATATTATTAGATTAAAGAAAGACTATCTCCTCTCGAGAAATATACCTCAACAATATCCATTGGTCAAAAATAACAATAGTACCTCAAGAATCATATCTTACTAAAGACGATAATTGAGTTTGACTATTAATATTCTAGAAACATGTGTGAACTAGAGGACCTAACATTTTAGTTGATTTATAATGTTCATTCATATATTTTCTTGTTATGTATGTTCTTCACTAAATTCTTCGTTTTACTTCTTTCTGATATAATTATTCATAATAATAATTTATTATTATAAATATTTCATTACAAAATACAGGGTGTGTCATAAGTCCCTACGAGTAGAACAACTTAAGGTAATAATGTAAAAACTTTTATTGAACACCACATGATCGCAGGAATCAAATGTCATATGGCTCTACCTGTAAACCGTCATGTGCAACACAGAGGTGGAGACACCGGAAGATACGCGTATTGATTCGTTCCAGTAGATTTCGAGGGAAGTCAAGAAATGTAGCTGTAATAGCTGCTTTTAGCTTGTCGATATTGGCAGCTTTGTGAGCCAATATCTTCGGTTTTAGAATGCCCCACAGGGTATTATCGCACGAGGTCAAATCAGGACTCCATATTTGCCAACCCATCTGTCCTGAAAAATCTGGTGAAGGAAGTCTCTTGTTGCGTGAACCGTGTGAGCAGGCGCGCCATCCTGCCGGAAGTGAGAGAACAAGAGAATGCCTTTATGTTTTAAAGCAGGATCGAATTCGGACTTTAGCATGTCAATGTAAGACGCAGATTTAACAGATCCATGTATGAAGAACGGTCCAATCAAATTGTTAGGGTTTCGAAAAATACATGTGAACACTTTTGATAAAATTTTATAGAAGAAAAAATTTAAAATAATTCTTTTGGTAAAATTATTAATTTCAAATAAAATAATATTTAGTCTAGCAAAAGTTGGAATTTAAAATTAAAATATTTTAGTCTTTGTTTTACTTTATCAATTTTCAAGGCTGGTGAAAACTGCTATATAAACAGCAGCAAATTTAGTTTTAGTTTGCTCAAAAATATTTGCTAAAAAATTCGCCTAAGAAGAGTTCATGTAATCAAGTAAAGTGAATACCAAATTTATTTTATTTTTATTTCATTCTTTAAAATATTGTTTTATTAAAGAAACCATAAGTACCCCGTATGGGAGAAAAAGGTTTTTTAATTTTAATCAAATCATCGTTCGTTTTTGGAGATTCACAGTTTTTACTGTAATATGTTAACTCGCACGACATATTGATTTGTGTTTGTGTTCTGTTATCAAGAATTGAATTATTATTATTATTTTTGACTTGTTAATTTTTGTTATTTGAAATAAAGTTTCATAAAGAATTTGTGTTCATTATTCATATATTTATGTTTGAAGTCCTTTCTGATTAATTGAAGTCAGATTAAAGATTACAGATTAAAGATTAAAGAATAAAGATTTGTGTTTTAAAAGTAAATAATTATATTAAAGATAATTTAATAACCAACAAAATTTTAAGCTGAAATAGCAGCCTAAACCATTACAGATGGTGGGTGCTGCTGCACTTTTTCCAAAAAATAAGGGTTTTTCTTGGACCAAAACGACATCATAATTTGACCTCGACCTTCAGCGTACACGGCACATTCATCTGTGAAGAAAAGCTTTCTGCGTCTTGTGTTGTTGTTATATTTCGCTAAGATCTGCTGGCAACACTGCACACAAGTAAAATGGTCTTCCTAACTGAGGTACTGCACCTTCGTTGACCTCCAGCACTTGTAACCCAGATCTTCTTTTATTATGCGGTGAAGTGTCTTTGTACGGATATCAAGTTCTTCAGCTTGCTGTCGTATAGACAAACATGGTTTCGTTTGTAGTGACTGTTCCACATTGTCTTGTTCATCACCTCGTTCCCTGAGACGCCCACCTCGAGGTAAATCCGAAATGGAACCTGTCTGAAATAACTTTTCTTTCCATGTCTGAATAACTCTGGTATCTGGAGGCTCGCCTTCAATTTTTTTACTTAATTTTCTCTTCATATTCTTCACTCCAGTCACAGTACTACCATATTTGTGGTACCAGAATGCAGCCATTAAACGATATTCCAAAGAGGACTGCTATCAGTCATTTTGCAAAAGAAAATTTGAATTAATGATATGATGAAATCATGACAAAATAATGCATATAAACAAAGGCTTATGGTTTACACTAAAGTACTAAATTACAATTTATTATTAATCTATTAATTTACAAGTACATAATTAATTATTCAAATTATCTAATAACATAGATTCTCATATTTTAGTCACATTGAACTCACATTGACTTATGACGCACCCTGTATTTGTATTACTAAAATCACTGATCTTTAAACCTTATCACTTATCAATTAATGTTTTCTTTGCTTGTTATAATGTTATTACAAGATTGATTTTAATGCTTAAACAGGCTTTTGTAAGAGTACATTTGAATTTGGTGTTCCAGTATGCATTTTTATGCAATAATATTGTTTAACAGACAAAATCGATTGTTTTATGTTAAACAATATTTTAGGACACTAAATTATATGGGTTACTATGTTTCTTCAATTTTGCCTCTTTCCTCGCCTATCTTTCAAAAGATGAAATATTACCACCACTAGCCAGAAGATCAAGAGGTAGACCGAGAATCACAAGATTTAGAGCTATTTTTGAAAATAAAATTATAATTTTATCATTGTTTTTGTGTTTAAATATCAGTATTTTATAATTAAATATAGATAACTTGTTATTTTATTGGAACTCTATTTTTAAATAAAATATATCCAAATTCTATTTTTAAATAAAAATGTTTTCGATTTAATTTTTTAAATAAAAAACATTTATGTTACAAAAATTCTATTTTTGAAATAAACGCCTAAAAATTCTATATTTTATAATGTTCCATCATTTTAAAAGAAACCATTGACGTGACACAAACATCTGAAGGAAAATATATGACGCTGGCCGATGGTGGGCCGGGCCGGTTCTCGGTTTAGAGGAAGATTGACTCAGAATGTGAATATGCTTCATATGCATCTCTGAAAGCAGTGTTCAATGAGTTTGGCCTATCGCGAGAGCTACTGTTGGATAACTTCCCAACGCACCGCGGAGCAGCAATCCGGATTTTGTTAACGAGGTGCAGTTTCAATGCGCTAATCGGCCAAGTGGAAACGGTATCGTTTAACGCTGTCATCGGACCATCAAGCACACGACGGAGCGGAGTAAGAAGCCAATCCACAACATTTTCATTTTAATGACTATGACAATGACAACACAGGTTTGTAATTGCAAGTACACCAATTAGAACAACATAATCAAGAAAACAGAAGTAATCAAAAATGCAGCCACGACAAGTCTAAAGAAACGTGCAGTTTCAAAAAATGACAGAAAAAATTGTTAGGAATTTCTCACCGATCAGGGTAATTCCATCCCCGATTCCGTTCAGTATTTACGATACATTTCAAGAAAATTTCATGAAATATAGGAGTTGGCAAAATTAATTTTATTTGTTGATAAAATGTTTATATGTTGTACACACCGAGCATGCATAATTCTATATAACTTTATGTACTTTCTTATGTTTAAATTTATTTTTGTAAAAATTTATAATCAAAAGTAATTTACTAACTAATAAAAATTTTTTTATTAGATATTTTTTCATTAGATATATAATTCGATGACTTTGAGAGTAGTTGCAGATGGAAATTATTTCTATTGGTCGAACAAAAGATAATCATAATGTTGTTTCTAAAAATAGATACATTTTCTTTGTAAAATAGTAATGCTACAACTTGTTATCGGTTCTCATCTTTAGTTTGAAAAATATTTTTAACTAAGAACTTATGGAATACTCTTATAAGCGATAGGAAATGAATAACTAAATGTTTCATCAAAACAAATACGGTCGTTTAACCGTAATCATTTAAAAGCAAAACGAAAAATCATCTTGCCCCTCTTAGTAACTATTAATTGAAGTTATATAACACTTAAATAACAATTCATTTAGTGGAATAAACCAAGTCTCAGTCTCGTCGCTAAGAGTACAATAGGGTATATAAAATTTATTATTTTTAAGTTCTCAACTTGAATAATACAATTTTCGTTATACTAACTCACGAAACAATAATCTTTTTTTCATTTTGTTTACCTCTTAATTTGATTTTGTTAGAAACATTCGACGGACTATTTAATTTTTAATGATAGAAATCATTTTACAATATCATAAAGACTTAAATTACACTTGTAAAAATTTCTATTTTATAAGTATCAATTAGTCTTAAAAGACGATTAATGTATAAAAAATAGATTAAATCCAGTGTGATGAGTGATATTTGCATGACATACATGTGGATATTTTCCAAATGCAAAATAAATGTAGTTACTGGTAAAGTAAGTTTTATCGGCATTACTTTTCTGTTTTTTAACTATTAAATCAAACGGCGAAAGTAATATCAATTTAAAATTTATTTGCAGACGATACAAACACTTTCATGAGTTGAATTACGATAAAACGATGCAATAAAAAATTTAATAAATGAATTAAAAGAGAAGTCATATACATAATTATATTTATTAACGTCTGTCGGTCTTGCCAACCTTTCTCTTCCCAGAGAACAAGTGTTTCGGTTTCGTGTCTCCAATGTGTCGATCGGACTCGCCGAGCTTGCCCATTCTGTTGTTCTTTCTCTGACTGACCTTGGCCATCTTCTTGACCTTCTCGGCGGTCTTCTCGTCCCTGATTCCAGACCTGGATCGGGCCCGACTCGGGTCGCACCTCTTGATCGACTCGGCCCTCGACGCAGACACCTCCACGCGCTTCCTGCTCGCAGACCGACTCTTGGTCTTCTGTCTGGACCGCATCAATCCTGGCGCGTCCTCCTTCACCGACACGCCCAACTTGCCCATACCCTCCCTGACCGCGTCCACCGACAACTTCCTGCTCACCCGACCCACCGACACCTTCCTCGTCGTGTTCGTCTTCTCGATACTCTCGAGCTTCTTCAAGTCCTCGGCCTCCTTGATCCTATTGGCCAGACTCTGCGTGTCCACCGGCAGCGGCTTGTAATCGATCTTGTAGAAATTGATCGCTTCCAGCAACTGCTCCTCCTTCCGGAATTTTTCCAGCGCCTCTCGATCGATCGTCCCGAAATCGGCGATATTGTGACCGTTGTAGATCTCCGGGATGATATCGAACCGCTCGGCCGGGTTCTTGATGAGCCATTCTTGACGCGTGTCGTACACGAACCCATTGCCCGCCTCCTTCTGTCGCTCGAAGAGCGTCTTCTTCTTGGTCGCCCCGGGCTCCTCCGTCTCCATCACGGCCTTCTGCTCCAGTCGCCTCCTCACCTCCTCCGGCAAACACTCGTCAATCGACTTCCGCCCGACCTTATCGGCGATATACAACCGGTTCTTCATGTCCCCGATGTTCGGCTTATCGAGTTTCCGGTTGATCCTGGCGGTGAGCACGAGCTGGCAGATCGCGTTCCTCACGGCC
>MQRK01129468.1:0-10016 GCA_001938485.1 Girardia tigrina
TGTAACGATCTCCTCAATTTTGTTTATATTATGCGCTGTGAGAACTGTTCTTATTGAACCACCTTTTGCTTTGAGGTTAACAATATTGTGCTTGTTATATTTATTGACTATTACTCTTGGTGAATTATAGTTAATTTGAACGATCTCTGATGCTTCTAATATACTCAGTCCATGTTCAAAGACGAGTCTAATTAAGCTTGGACGTTTTTCATTTGATATTTTAGCATATGAAACTCTTGTTGGGGTTTGATTTGCAGGATTAACTGTCAAAGCAGTATTGTTCGAATTATTTGAATCCATTTTAATTTTTGAAAAAAGCGTGAAATTGCGGAAATAAATTTAAACAAATTAATTTCTTTTTTATATATATTTCTATATTTAATATTAACCCGAACTTATTTATTAGGTTAGTTATTAGTTAAAATTTTTCAACAAAACATTGCGATTCATTGGTAAAATGTTCAATTTGAAAAATAAAATGTTGCGATTCATTGATAAAATGTTCAATTTGACCGGGAAATGGTATTCAATTATTAAAGACAAATTGGAATAGATCATATGACAAATATCGAGTTAAGATATCGATAAAAAAACAAATATCTTAATTAAAGTTCCATATAAAATGTATTAGCATAATTTTATAGTATACCTCAATACTTTGAAATTTTTGTAGCTGATAAAACATTTTGTAATTAAAATAAAAATTATCATTGACATTTAGAATAATAAACGATAAAAAGAAATACAAAAATATAACATTAATTTATTTTTTCAAAAATACAGAATACTTAAATATGTAAAATGTTCAATGTAAAGTAATTCTTTTAAAAGCATTTTTAAAAATTTGTAATTCTTATTTCGTAATTCTTTGGAAGCAAACGTATAAAAAATAATTTGTTTAAATGATCGCTTCATTGCGGTATTATCAAATAGAAAACAATGGTAAGTATTTGTTCTTTGGTTTATTTTTTGACGGTTATTACTATTATTATTATTATAATTATTATTATTGAATTATTGAAAGATAATTATGATTTTCAATAGATTTTTATCGTTTTTTTATTGATGAGAGTTTATTTAATAATGACGAGCGATATTTTATCCTGTGTTTTTACTTTCTGTTTGAGTGTTTGTGGAAAGATTCATTTTCTGAAAATTGATTGTACTAATTTTCTCAAAAATAGATAAATCGATTTTTAATTAGTTTTACATTTTGTAAAAGTAACTGAAAAAAATTAAAAATACATCCAAATCACTTTTTGCATCATACACATCTTTTATACAATTAAATAAAGTCGTGTATACTAATAAAGTCGTATATTATGCTGTCGTACGGCCCCAAGGAAATATAAAATATGACTATGTAAAAAATTATAAGCAATCCTGGAAAAATATTTAAAAAATGTTAAAAAATTTATATAATTTTTTTTATATAATCACCACACCTGAAAGGAAATAGATATATCGATTACACAATCGCTAACTTCACTGCCTTATTCTAGAAAATATTTGACTTATATTAGGAAATATTTGTGCCACAATTTCAGAATGAAATAAATTTTGAAAAATTGATTGTAGTTTCACCAGAAATTGAACAATAAAGTTTATTTAAGTACAAAACATAAATTCACCTTCTGTTTTTTATCAATTATTTAAACAAATTTACTTTCGAAGATTTAACAACATTATTACATACCCGCCAAAAATCAGGTATCAATTTCGTAAACTCTGTGCCACGGTGGTTCTCTTCTCTCTCTTTCGCTTCTTCGTTGCTCGTCACGATTTGTTTGGTCCATGATCTCTTCAACACTCGATTCCTCATCAACTACTTCGCTCTCGTCTTCACTGCTTTCTAAATCATCAATAAACTCGTTTTCAGGATTATTCTGATTGTCAGATCGTTTTCTGATATCTTGAATGTCTCGGAACTCCGTCAACTTCGTATTTGTTGTGACTAATTTTTGCTGTGATTATACCCCGACCCCATTGACTTGTAAATTGAACATGTTGATTCGGCTTGACATACACTTTCTCTCCTACTTCGAACAGTGTACAGTCGTCGCTCATTGGTTTCTCGTTTATTTTTTCACCCATTATTCTCCAATTATAGTTAAATAATATATCACTTAGCGATTTAATTCCATCTTTTCTTCTTTTAGGACCTATATTATACCAATACGCAGCTTCAGCAATATCAATATTCGATCTCTCGCTATTCTTTTTATCGTACGCTGACAGCGCTCCACAATTCCGTTCGTACTGAGTCTATGCGCACATCGATAGTCTATCTTAATACTCCATTTAATAAACAAGTGTTTGAATTTGTCACCTGTAAAAGCTCCTCCATTGTCAACAATGATTTCTGTGGGAGCTCCATGCTCCATAAATAATTCATCGAGAATTTTTATTACGTCGTCGGCTCCTTCAGGTTTTGCTTCTCTCCAAATAGAAAATCGACTTGGTCCACAATCAATTACTGATAAATACACTCTATTCTTGTAATGAGTGTGATTTATAGCAATCTTTCCCAACATTTGTCTACCGATAATGATCTCTTTTGTGTTTTTATAGGGGCGGGATCAATACTGCTACACCGTTGACAGTTTCGAACAACTCCCTATCCTTTTTCGAAACTTCAATACCTTCTTTTTCTGCTATCAGACAGCTTTTCTCGATCCTAAAATGATGTCGCTCATGACTCTATTGCCACATTTTTTCTCTTGTTGAACAATACATTTCCTTTCTGTTCATTTTCTTGGTACTCTAGTTAAGACATCTGCCTTGTTTAGTTCAGGAGCGAACCCAATCACACTCTCAATCTATTTTAGACTCGTTTAAAATACTGTCTATCATAGACAAACGTCTCCTGACAAATATCTCACTCATTCCGCTTACTTTTATTCTGCTTTTTCTTGTCTTCAACGATGCGAGCCAACCATGTACTACAACTGAATTTGTAACAATTAATAATTTCTTCACATTCCACTTCAAAGCCAAGTTAATTCCTTTCATAATCGCTTCAAGTTCAGCAATGCTTATATGTGCACAATCATTTTCTTTTCTTAACCAGCTTCCATCTTCGCTCACATGGTCTCGACCGACATGACATCCGCTACACATCAGCGAATCGATACATCAACACGCTATTCATCAACGTGACATCGCTAATCCGAAAAATTTGATCCAATTTTAATTTATTTTTATCAAATAAATCATATCCAAAGTAAAACATATTATTTTAATATCGTATATTCTTCAAAATTTTTTTACAAATTTCTGCGTTACTGCAATTTCAATATAATTCAAAGAAAAATTGTTCATTTATAATAATTTTCATTCATAATAATAAATTGTATAAAAACCTTTTTCTTTTTTTATAAAAAACAATTTTATAAACACATTAAAAAACCCTTTTTACATAGATATAATAAACTTTAATTATCTTTTTTTTTCTTTTTCAAAAATCAAGAAAAACAAATAACTATTTCTTTCTCACCAGAAATAGAATTTAAAATATAATTTTGATTCTCAAACATGTGTATAGATGATTTTAGGCCATTGACAATTCTTTACGATGCCTTATATTGTTTTTGCAACACTGCTTAACTTCAAAGGATCAGTAACTTCAATTGTCTTCATTTTTGGTCCTGTAGACTTGATAAACGAATTAAGTCCCAAATGTGTTGAAAAAGGGTTACTTTTCAGGGTGTCTTGAATTTAGTCCATTAACCATGGAAACAATTGCTTATACTTAGCGAAGATTCTCAACATTGTTTATGATGCTATTGGTTGAATAGAGAAACACTTATATTTGCAAACATTAACCAAAAAACATATCTAGCCGAAAAATCGGCACCTATAATCGCTTTAAGAATGTCGGCAACAATGAAATTCCAACCAAAAGTTTTGTTGCCTAAATGTAAACTCAAGTATTTGTAACCAAATGTTGCAATTTCCGAACCGTTGGCAGCATATAAATTGAAATTTTGAGATTCTGAAAGTGAATTAGTAACAGAACGAGGCAAAACTGAAACCACCAAACCTAAATCAATTAAAGAAAGCAAAACCACAATTAGAAGGCCGCACCGACAAAAATTTATTGACATCACTCCTGATTGGGGATGATCTGGGTGGCATTTTTAGTGTGGGTAATGACTACTAAATGAACAAAGTTTAATACATTTGAAAACTTGATCACGATATTTTTATGTTAGTAAAACCAGTTGTTATTAGAAGTTCTTAAAACAGCTGTATTTCTTAATTTCATTTTCACTATAGCTTTTACTGAAATTTCGATTGATATTAAGGTTATCTTGGTTATTGGTAAATTTATTATCTTGGATCCTGGGATAACGTCTTTGTAAGACGGAATACTTGAAATATTTTAGTTCTGATTTTAGATTTCGATTTTCTAATTCAAGAGCGTTCACTTTATTTGTAAGTAAATCAATTATACCAGTACTTTCCTCTCGTATTTTTCTATTAGAATGATGATTGACTACAAAAATATTGTTATAATTTCGAGATTTTATCCTATCAGCTAAAGAATCTAGAGCGTTTAAGTCTAAATTGTTGTGTGATAACAAAATATTTTTAATATCTAGTGATATGGATCTGAAGAAGAAAAACTTGACTAGATTGTCGTCCACTAAACCCTTATTGTCTCTAAGTTTGATCTTAAGATCCAATAAAAACTGTGAAGATTTTCTATCACCCAAATCTTTGTCCAGAAAACATTCCTCAAGAATTGAATCATGATTCAAAGAGTAAAATGAATTTAAAGAATCGCGTAATGACGTTATAGATTTCGCTGATTTGATGAAAGCTTTTAGATCGATATCAATTCTGACAATAAGATGTAATCGTAAACGATTAATTATTAAAGTGCATATAATTTAAGGTCGGGTAATGTCGTTGAAGTTGCAAAGGTTTACACAAGTGTCGAACCATTTAAATGGGGATCCACTATCGTCTAAAGAAAAATCGGGTAGGTGGAAAAACGATTTTGTAGGATTACAAAAAGATGTATTTTCTTGATGTAAAAAAGAGAGTATTTTTTCTGATACATTTTTACGAGATTTATTCTTATTTGAGGAGGTCATTATAAGACTACAACTCGAGATGAACTGGTCAAACTGATAAAATAGAAATCTAAATTCTGACACCAGTGTATAAAAAAGAAAGTTAATTCACAATAATTGATCAAGTTAAATTGTCTAAATAATATCAACTTTCCTTTTTTTATAACTTTAGAGTGGGGCTACAAAATATAAAAATATGTATAATCAGACGTAGAAATATATAAATATTAAACAACGTAAAATAAGTACAATTAATAATTCCAATTATCAATATTTAATGTCAGAAAAAAACGATAAAATACAGAATAATATAGTTACTTATGGGATCTTCATTAATCAACTTTACCACAAAAATGATTCTTCCTTTATTTAATTTTTTCTATATATTTTGATTTATACTTTTCATTTTTTATTTCAAAATAAGTAATCGGTTTTCTTTTCTTTATTTCTTTATTATTTCTTTCTTTGTATAGAAAATAACAATCAAAGCTATTCTTGGATGGTTTAAAATTAAATTATATCGTCTTAACGAAAATAATTATTTTAATGACAACCATCGTTTATGTATTTCAAATTCCAATTCATAATTATCATTATATAATTATTATAGACGATGGTGGGGAAATATTCTCCCTTGATTTATTCTTTATTTCTTCCAATTTTTTCTTTGATCTTGTTCTTTTAATTTTATTTTTCTAGAACGCTTCTTTCAGCGAATCATAAGTAAAATTAAAATAATAAAATAATATAGTACATAAAATGATATAAAAACGTCAATACATAAAAATAAAAAATGAAGATTTTTACAAAAATAAAGACATTAATATTTATTAATCATTAAAATGGCGAAATCTAATTTATCGATAAATTCGACTTAATCCCTCGCGAATCATAAGTAAAATTAAAATAATAAAATAATATAGTACATAAAATGATATAAAAACGTCAATACATAAAAATAAAAAATGAAGATTTTTACAAAAATAAAGACATTAATATTTATTAATCATTAAAATGGTGAAATCTAATTTATCGATAAATTCGACTTAATCCCTCGCAGATATTTGTTATTACAAGTATATTTTTTTATATAAGTTTATAATTAATTTGTTTTTTAAGTTAAATTTTTATAAAAATCTATTTTTAATTTGAAATTAATTATTAGAGGAGAGGGAAATCTATTTTTGATTTGAAATTAATTATTATAGGAGAGGGAAATCTATTTTAATTTGAAATTCATTATTAGAAAAGAGAGAGAGGGAAAGGAGAAATTGGAAAAATTTTAATATAGGCATTTTTTTGTTTCTGTGTGATTTTCTTTTCCGTTTTAAACGGAAAAAAAAATTTACTAAATGTATAAAAACATTTCAAATACATTCCAGAATCGTGCATATTGATAAATTGTTGTCGGTTGATTAAAATTCTTCTTTAAAATCAGAACAAAACATTTAAATTGATTCCAAATAGAATTTCATCAACAGCACAATATTCCACATTTGCATGTAGAATATTCTGTCTCTGTTTCGATACCCTGACACGAGTATGAATTTTTCTGTCTAAAGTCTTATATATTGTTCATCAGTCTATCACCACGAATAAACTCTAAGTGAAGCTGATCGTTTGTTTTTTGAACACTTTCAATGCAGAGATAAATCTCCAAATTGATTGATGATCCATTTCGAATTGCAACTAAAGACGCCTATGTGTCGCTTCACCAAAATTGTTAGTTCGGTCCTCTCTAATGAGGCTGCACTAGCTTCCTTGGCTCCCCTATGCAACTTAATTCGCGCCATTATAATGTTTTGTTATTTTCGTAAAAAATATATTTGTTAAAAATTACGAAAAATATGCTAATCTTTTTATTGCAATACCACGGAAAATTGAAATAATCTCAAAATCACTTCAACAATGGATTGTGAATATATTGAATTCATATTTATGATAAAAACAATCGATATTCATTCGTTCTCTAATTTATTTATCTAAGTTATTTATCCGCGCTGCGCCCGATCTCGCACCAACAATATGTATTATTGTAATAATATATAATAAAATATAACAATATATAAAACCGCCAAAGGGCGAAAACAACACAGTAAAATAAAAAGCTTCGTTGCACTGTTTCTTTGTTTTTTTCTATTTTCATTAATAGTACTGTTCTATTTTAGAAACTAACACAGTAGGGATAACTGATTAGATATTTATTTATAATACAAACAATCATGGGAATCTAATCTTGTTAATTGTTTCCTAGTATACATGGAATGTCCATTCGCACGAACTATACTCTGGTCATCGATGACCAATAATAATCTTCTTACTATTATTGCCATTTTGATAAAACTCCATCCATTTGGTTGTCACTTCTGGACAATATATCAACCAATCACTAATTGTTCTTTTCGATGTTCTCTTTTTTCGATCTGATGTGTCTTCGATCAGATGATTGTAATTAATAGTTCCTCTGGTTAAGCGGAAATTTATTAGCATAACTTTCCATAATGAAATTGTGCATTTTTCAAATCACAAGTTTGTTGTGTCTGATACGGTTACATCATGATGTTTACCATACCTCGTTTTGCAGATGTAGTAGTAGATAAATCCCTTGTTTTCTCATTCGGAGAATCATGACGCTTTTACATTCGCGACATAATGGAATTCTTCTCAGTAGACAACTCTATTAAATAATCTCTTAGCCCCTGTTTGTTAATCTCAAATAATCTAACAGAGGTCGATAATACACATCCTGTAAGATTAAAGTAACATGTTTTAGTATATTTTTAAAAAATATGTTAACATAATGTAATTTGGTATTTAATAGTTAATAATCATAAAGATAATTTTCATTTCCTTGATCCACAATTAATTAATTTTAAAATTAATTAAGAATTTTTAAATGTAATTTATAATATATACATAAACAATATTATTTTAAAATAAATTTTTAAAATATAGAGATCGAAGAAATAATTATTAAATTAAAAAAATATTAAATTTTAATTGTTTCCAAGTATACACGGAATTTTCACCGACATGAACCTTATTCTGGCCGTCGATGACATCAATAACAATTTTCTAATGAGTATTGACTTTCCATTGATATTGTCGAAGTTTGAGCAAGGGTTTATCTTCAAGATATAAGACAGCTATACGTTGATATACCGCATATATAGAGTTCACAGACACTATACACATAAGTCTGGCACGTATGTGTGTAGATCCATAAAATTTACAAATTGTGCTTCCAAATTACTATCTAATACATTTTAAATCTCACTAACAGACCATTCAGGAATATGCACATTATCGAGCACAAAGCCATCATAAAGAAATTTCTCAGTCTGTTTCTCAGTCACACGCAGCGCCTACTCAAAGTGGTATAGGGTAAGTGTTAAGTAAGCCATAAACATCATCAAATCTTAAATTTCGCTTGAGTAACGCTTCCAATCTTATGATGCAATGCACCCTCAATCTTGTCGTGAAAACAAATATAGTCAAGAGTACGTTCTCTCTCACACATCAATTCCATTCTCTGAGCTCAACCAGAACTCATTTTCCTGGAAAAAGTTTCGCTCGATCCTCATCTTTAATAGAATATCCAACAGACACATTAATGTTCAGGACACGCGTATATCCATTTTTGTGCAATAATCAACCCATTTTGGCACATCACGGATTCAACGTTGGTATCGACCAACGAACGAATCGATCATTAACAAATTCATGTCGTTCATTCATCGTTCTAGAATCTATTGATAAATTAATAATGTCCCTCCAAAACCTGAACATTCGAAAAATATTTACCTGATAATATTTAAAATTAAATATGCAATGCATTAAAACTTTGTTTGACTATTTTATCTACAACACCAATGAATACTTGACGTCATCAAATTACTGTAATAAATCTAAAAACCATTTAAAATTATCAGATGTCTATTTTACTCGTCCAAATTTGTTAATACATACGGGTGTAATACTTTTATTTAATGATTTTCAAACAAAATTAACAATTTTGAAGGGCTTTACTAGTATTTTTTTATTCAGAATTTGTCGTTAGTTTGTTTATAAGATCGATGAATACTATATTTCATCAAATTATGTTAATAAATCTAAAAAACATTTACTAAAGTAACACCGTTCTCTACACTTGTAGAAAGCCATAAATTAGTCGATTGAAATGATTGAATGAGAGCCTGCAATATCTCGTCGAATATATTGATCAGGATTCTCGATAAAAAACTCGCCATCCGATTATGGCCGATAAGTATATTATCTATAGGTATATTATATAAGTAATATTAAGACAGAGTTACCAGAGCTTTCAAACAACACTTTATTTCTCTTACAACAACATAAATTTTATAACAAGACTATTACACTTTAAATTGTTAATCAATTAATTTTTTTAATTAGTTATAAGTTGATTGCCGATTCAAGTTAAGATATTTCATCAGGGCCTCCTGTAGTTTAATCTTGTGAGCAGTCTATACGATTTTGAAGTCTTAAGAAAATTGTTAGGTTCGTGGTTAGGTTCTGATGAAAATTCAGAAAAAGACAATTTTGAAACTTTTATTTAATAGCAACAGTAAACATAATATTTAAACAATTTTTAGCCTAAGTAAATTTCTGAGGAACGATTTTTAAATTTTCTTCCTCAAACCAATAGTAACAAAATAATTGTAAAAATAAATCTATGTAAATTAATTATTTTCCAAATTTGTATTAATATAAATATAAATAAAAATTAGGAACATGCAATGTTCTAATAAATAGAGAAATGAATAAACAAGAAAAACAATTTAAAAACATTTATTAAACAGTACATTCACCAGCCTAAGCAAAATCTTATGGAGAAAGTCTGTGTGAAAAACTCATTACACATTTTCTTTTTTAATAGACTGCATCAAATATATATATATATATATATATATA
>MQRK01129471.1:0-10023 GCA_001938485.1 Girardia tigrina
AAATGATAATATTCATTCGATCATAAATTTCAAAGATCTGGCTGATAGAAGGAATATGACAGTTTCATGAAAATATGACCCCGGAGGAAAAAGAATATCGTGAATATTAATTAAATAAACTATTATTTGATTATATACCATTACATATATTTTCTGTATTCTCAAATAGGATTTGTAGTTATTTTTTTTTTAATATTTGCTATATTCTTG
This sequence comes from Girardia tigrina, assembly GCA_001938485.1. Classification (NCBI taxonomy): domain Eukaryota; kingdom Metazoa; phylum Platyhelminthes; order Tricladida; family Dugesiidae; genus Girardia; species Girardia tigrina. The sequence continues at coordinate 211 of MQRK01129471.1, forward strand.
TCATTTTGTGAAGGAAACTGTTTTGAAAAATTTAATTTAGAAAAAAATGTTTCTACAAAAAAATAAATTTGTAATTAAAAAATATCAAAATATATAACATTTAAAAATTATTTTAATTTTAATTAAAAAATCATTTTTTAAATAATTTTATAAAATTAATACAAAATTATTTAAAATTTGGTTGCTCAGATGTCTTAGATTTTTTTTAACCAAATCATTTTATGATGGTCTAGGATTAAGGAGTTGGTTTTTGAATACATGTCTCCAATTTTCTATGGTATTTAGATCTGGCGTGTTTCTAGACTGTGAGGATTATTTTAAATTGTTTGAATTTGTAAATGTATGTTGATTTAAGTATACCAAAGCCCCGCTATGCGTCTATTCGCTTTTGCGTCGATTGATTTTTTTTATTTTTTGCCATATAAAATTTAACATAGATACATTGTAAAAGTCTTTCTGATCAACATTACCACATATTCGATATGCGTCGAAACTCATTTAACGTCTCAAACTTTCGGAAAAGAATAGAGACGCAAAGCGGGGCCTTGGTGTATGTTAAATTTAGAATGGTCATTCTCCCATCCAGATGGAAATTGGTATTTTTTTAAATTTAAAGTGATCGACTATTCGAACATAATTAAAATAATCATTTTATAAGTTCATATTTTTTAATTAAACAATTAAAATTAAGTTTAATATTTTTTAGTAAAATTTAAATTAAATAGATTTTTAATAATTTGATGACATTTTTATTATTTTGGAATTTATTTGAGAAATGGTAAAAATTATTATTTTTAATTAATAATTTTTAGAAGTTAAATATTTTAAAAAGTGACTTAAAAAATTGTTAGAATAATCATGAATAAAAATATAAATAAGAAAACCAATTAGAACGATGACAAACGATGAAAGACTTTCTGAGAGTTGTAATGACTCTAAATATGATTGTAATAAAAATTCAAACGAGACTTGTCTAAATGTTCTTAATATAGACCATGATGCATATACCTCGATTCCCTCTTTTTCAAGCTATCGGGGCTCAGACCTAGCTCCGTATTGCTGAAATATTGAAATATTTTTAAACTGCATGAAAGCCAGATAAAATAGAAATGTTTGAAATATGACTGCTGTATAGCTAAAATTAAATTATTTATTTGTGATCTTCTTATCTCCTTAGAAGAGAAGAGTTACTGTACTGTTCAATAGATCTTTCATTTGAGAAGAATACTTTTCTCCGATCAGTTATTAAAGAACTGAATTATATCAGCATTTTTTCTTTTTTAAAAGGGTTGGCTTTAGGTCTCTCGATACGATTTCTTCCCATGGATACAAAAATTTTACGAAATGTAATGGGTTTCAGAAAATTTTATATCTAAGAATAAATTGCAGTGGGTGTAGTAAATAAAGCATCCAAACAGATATATTGGATTATAGCTTTCGTTCTAGGATAAATTAATGGGCGACTAGATCGACTTCACAAATATAAATCATGAAGTTTGCCGATTTTTGTAATGTTCTAGAAACTGTTGTATTACTTGATTATTTAACACGACAATTTGGGCTTCTTTATATGATGATCAATCAGCTAACCCTCCTATAATTTCAAAAATTATGATGAATTATATTTTTAAAAAATCAATTTTGTTATTAGTATTTAACTCACTTTTTCTATTAGTTTAATTATTTAAACTTTATTTAAACTTTAAATGTATGGTGTTCTCATATTATTTTATATTTCGCAGTAAATTTTGAAATTGGCGCTATATGTCCCGACTTAATGTTGGTTGAAATAAATATAAATTGTGTCTATAAATAAAAATATAAATAAAAAAATATAAATATAAACATCAATAAAAAATATAAATATAAAATTATAAAAAGAAGGTTTAAAAGTTAAAATCTAACAGGAAAATATATAAAAAATTAAATAACATTCCTTGATAGCTATGTATTTATCCATAAAATAGGTAATAAAATAATAATTTACTGAGACTTGTTCAATAGTTTCTGGGCATTAAAATGTCATCTTACACAGCAAATAAAATTTGTCATTGTGACAAGAAGAAATCTTAATAAATAATTTATTTTTAATTAGATTATTAATATTCATAATTTTTAGTTAGAATTAAAATACATACAAATATTATTATTATTATTGCCACAAAATTAATATAAAATATCTATTTTTTTAGAAAAAAATAGACTCTTGTAATTCAACTGACTGAATTTCTTTTTGCTATATTAATACCATGTGTAGTCACTTTAATCCACAATTAAAATAATCTAAATAACGCTTTTTAACAAATATTTATTTTTATGAAATTCTGTTTATTTAAACAAATATATTTAATTTTAATTATTGCATTATAATGCATTTTTAAAATTAAACTATATTTGCCTGATATTAAGATTTAGGCATTAGGATGATGCCTAAATACCTTCCCACCAAGTTCGACAAAAGCCTGTTTGGTTTTATCAATTGATACGCTTTCCTTTTTGCATTGTCTGTAGATAGTAATAACTTTACCGTCTTTCGAGTGACGAAGAACTTGAAAAGGGCCCTCGTATATTGGCTGTAAGGGATTTCTCAGTTCTTTCTTTATCCACACCTGTTTGCAGTTTAACAGGTCTTTGGGTAATAAAACTCTTTTTGTCACCGTGGTTCCGAAATTCGTGAGAGAAATCTGGAACATCTTCAATAGACTGATTAGAACTAGGAATGATCTCATCGCCTGGTAGTCTTGTGGAGGTACCGAACAGTATCTGCGATGGTGAAAGGCCGGAGTCATTAATTTTGTTTCTGAGTTCCAGTAGAATGAGGGGTAGCATATGTATTCATTCTTTGTCCGCATTTGTTGAGCCGGATCGAAGAGCTTCTTTGAGTGTCCGGTGTAGTCGTTCTATTTAACCGTTGCTTTTTAGTTGATATGGAGTGGTGTAGTGATGTTCAATGTCGCATCAGTTGCACAGGTTTCGGAAATCTGTTGATATGAACTGTCTGCCGTTGTCACTGATAATTTACCCTGGTGTGCCAAAACGGCATATCCATTCTTTTTCTATGATATCGATAACTTCTTTAGCTCTAATATCCCACATCGGAAAGGCTTCCACCTAACCAGTACCGTGGTCGATCATGGTGAAGAGGAACTTCTTTCCTCTGATTTCTTTGAGAAGTCCAACTAGGACCATGTGAACCACTCTGAGTTTTCCTTTATTTGAGTAATGCCGTGGGGGAATTTGGTGTATCATGTGATTTAATTTGCCTTGCAATTTCAACAATTTTGGACCCATTTTCGAATTTTACTCTTCATGTATGGCCACACTTAACGTTTGGTCAAGAGTTTGATTGTGGCGATTGCTCTTCCATGGCATAAGCTTTGGAGTCTGGAAAAATCGGCATATCTGTGACATTCTGGTAGGAGGATTCTTGCAATTTTGTTGACTTATCTACCAGGAGGCCGTCTTTGTTTCGATCGATAATCAGTGAAGAGTGAGGGAGGTTTTGGATAAATGGATCTTTCCTTTGATCTTCCATTAGATATTTGAGGGTGATGTCGGATAATTCCTCAGTGTACTCTTCATCTTGATGTCGGGATAGGAAATCGGCTAGTACATTCTCTGAGCCTTTGATGTAGTTTATTTCCATATTGAACTGAGAGAAGAATTTGATCCATCGCCATTTTCGATTTGATGGGTTGTTCATTGTTTGGAGATATAGAAGAGGCTTATGATCTGTTTGCATTTTGAATTTGTCGTTCTCCCGGTAATGCTTAAAATGTTTAACCGCAAGGACTATAGACAAAAGTTCACGGTCTAATGTGTCATATTTTTTTCTGTTGTGGTGAGTTTCCTAGAAAAAAACATATTGGTTTCATATTACCTTCTTTATCTTCTTGGTTAAGGCTGCTGCATACTGCTGTTTCTGATGAGACTGTACCTAATATGAAGGGGAAACCGTCGTTTGGTAGACCATTTGTTTTTATATTTTTGAGTTTTGATTTTGTTTCTTGGAAAGTTCGTTCATGTTTCACCTCCAGGTTGAAATTGATTCCACTATTGTTGCTCTGTGCGACCAAGTCGTGATGGGGGGCTAACGCCTCTGATAGTCTTGGAATTAGCCATTGGTAGAAGGTGATTGTTCCGATGAACCTTCGTAACATTTTGGTGGATCTCAGTGACTCTATTGCGTCAATATTACACAAGTTCTTCTGTGTTGCTTTGACACCGAGTTTCGAAATAATTTATAAATATTTTTGTGATAAATTTTAATTTAAATTAATTCGAAATTAGAGGTTTAGAAATAGAATTTTAATGTTTCATTCAATAGAGATGTCTAACTACGAAAGTTTTGTGGAGAATTGTCCTGGAGGCAATTCATGTTTTTATGTAAATAAACGTATTGGAAATTATATTAGTGCTCTTAATAGTAATGTCTGAGAAAATATTGACAAACATCCGAAATTAAAATATAGTTCTTAAATCTTTGACTAAAAATATTTATTCTTTTTTGTAAAAAAATTAAACTAACGAAGCTCCATCATCAATTTTAATATTATATTTAAATTGTAGAATTACATTACTAGCATAATTTAATTTCCAAAACAAACAATTTTTAAAAAAATTTCGGTAAAAAGTACGAAAAACTATTTTTTAAAAAATTCTAAAACGATTGCATGAGAAAATTATTATACTAATTAAATAATAATGAAATAAATTAGCGGAAAATTTATTTTTGAAACAACAAAAAAATAATATCAATTCACGTTTCTTTTTCAGTCCAGAAATAAACGGAACCATTTATTATCTTGATTTAATCAAAATTTCATAGATTAAATTTTAAAAAAAAATCTTTCACTTGTTATTTAATTTTCTCTGAAATTTTCAAACGTAATTTGTTATCGGTTATTATTTATTTATTTCTTAATAGTTTCAAAAAAAAATTTAAATAAATAAAAAAGCAAACATTTTTCAAAAAAATTAATAATCTTTTTTTTCTTTTCACAAATAAATGCTTTCATTTTCATAGTAAATTTAAATTTTAGTTTTTTCAGTATTTTTGAGAAAAATTATCATTATTATTTATAAAAAAATATTTTTAATTCATTGTAATTAATTTTAAATTTCGATAGTTGTTCAATGTTTTTTTAAAAAAAAATATTATAATTGGTTTTAATTTTTTAAAATTAATTACACAATATATTTTTGTCTCTCACTACGTTACATGGAATTCAGATAAAACTTACTCAATCGCTTCAACATGTATTTTGGATTATTATTCATATATACACAGATAAATAAAAGAAAATTATTTTGCAGACACAAAATATTTTCAACAAAAATTTTAAAATTTATTTTTTTATGAAAAATAAAGATAGATATTATTATTACTATTATTGGTTCCAAGAGTGCCTATAACATATATGTTCTGTCTGATCCCCGAGTTGCCCCGAGAACTGGACTGTGGTAGCAAAGGTCTTCGGTCTTGGTGTGCTGGGCCCATTGATATTTTAAATTCATTGAGGAGATTATACAATTCAAATCGTTATTATGGTCAGTAAGTGGTGAAATGTCTTCATATTTAATGATTTGGAAGAAAATATTCATTGTGAAAAAATAAATCTTTATTTTCAATATAGATAAATTTATACAACATTTATACAAAAAGGTAAAAAAGAACTTAATCAAATGATACAATTCTCTCAAAAAAGTGTAATAATTTTTTTTAAATTTAACCGCTTGAGCCAACAAAAAATCATTATTTAAAATTAATAATGAATCGAGAGACTCGTTATAAAATTCATACAAATGAAAACATTCATTTCGTAAAACAACATTCAAATCCAATTATAATTTCCAGCATCAAACAAATAACTTAGCCAATAGATTATCTATCTCGCCGTCTCTTTACAAAACATTGAACATCCAATCTATCACTGTAAAACCAGCCAATAACAAGACTCCGAAACATTTCAACTATAATAAGTAACTAATTTATATTTTACAAATTTCCTTCACTCGTGATCTTTTTTCTGGGCTTTTCCTAACATCTTCGTGTTCTCATTCTTCCATAAAAAAATTGTTGAATAATATAGTTTTGTTTCGATAATTACTTATTTTTAATTATAATAATGTAAAGAAAGTGCTTTTAGTACGTATTACTTTTACTGCTGCGATCAGTTTTTTTTACAAGAACGTTCACGCAATTATTAGGTTGATGTATAAGAAATGTCGTTTTTAATGTATTTAATATTCATTGTTTGAAATATTTAGAAACTCATTAAAATAAATAGATTCATATTTAAATTTATCTTAAAGCTTAAACTTTACTCCATATTTTGATACCAAATATGAAACTTTTGTTGTTAATTTAAGGTGTATTTATTTTATTTTGAAAATGTTTTTATTTTATTCTACGATTACAAACTAGGTCGAAAAGCAACAGAAACGGCTCAAAATATTAACAATGCATTTGGACATCATACCACTAATTTACAAACAGTAAAACGTTGGTTTTCTAAGTTGCGTATTGGCAACGAGAGTCAATGAAGAAAACGGTAATCGACAACCAAAAGTTGACGACGACCATTTGAAGAAGTTAATCAATGCCGATCCGCATAAAAATTCACGGAAAATCGTTCAATAACTCAATGTTCATCAATTAACAGTTGTTCGCCATATGAAGAAAATCGGGAAAGAGAAAAAGCTGGACAAGTGGGTGCTGCACGAATTAAACGAAAATCCAAAAAATCGTCGTTTTAAAGTGTGTTCTTCTCTGCTTTCGCGTAATCAAAGTTGCCCGTTTCTGGATCGAATTTTAATGTGCGATGAAAAATGGATCCTATGCGTTCAGCTCTATGGTTAAATTTCAATGATGTTCCATAGCCTTTCTGGAAGTCAAAATTACACGAAAAAAGTTATGGTAACTGTTTGGTTGTCCGCACATGGTTTAATCCATTACTGTTTCCTAAAACAAGGCGAAAAAATTACAGCGGAAAAGTACTGTCAGCAAATTGACAAAATGCACCAAGAACTACAATAGAAAGGGACCAATTCTTCTGCATTACAATACTCGTCCACGTGGGATATGAAACTTTGCCTCCTCCACCGTATTCACCAGATCTTTCTCCTACAGACTATAACCTTTTCAAACATTTCAGCCAGTTCCTTTGCGAAAAATGCTTCAGAAACCAAGGAGATGCTGAAAGAGTCTTGGTCGACTTCATTGCCTCCAAAACTCCAGAATTTTATGAAACTAGAATAAAAAAACTTGTTACCCGTTGGCAAAAAATCAATGTGTGTGTTCAATGTAATGGTTTTCATTTTAACTAATAAATTTAATTCTAAAGAAAGTTATGTTTATTTAAAGTTGACGATTAAAAAACGACATTTCTTTTGCAGCAACCTAATAGTCTGACCTCAAATGTCCAGAGTTTAAGAATCCATGTTTTTATATAAAAATGAGTGAAATACCATATTAGGGTTTTGGACTACCCATATCTATTTACGAATTATCGATTTAAAAATATGTTAATTCATACATTATAAATAAAATAAGTTTATATCTCACCACTATTCTAAAAAGAATTTATTCTTGTATTGATTAGAGCTGTTAATATTATCAAAAATAACTGTAAGAAACAAAATCAGTTTTCCACAATAAATTAATCGGTGATTTTGTACCGAAAATCAATTAATAATAATCAAATCAAATAGATTTTGACTTAATTAAAATAGATTATTTAGTCCCAAAATAAAAAAAAGTGAAAACCAAATAAAAAATGATTTAATTAAACTGAAAAAAATAAATTTTTTAAGTTCTGTTTTTAAATTTCAAGTTTTATAAGTCTCTTTTCAGAAATGAATTGAGAATTAAATAGTATAAAAAAATTATTTAATTTTTATAAAAAGAATAATGAAAATTACAAATTTATTCAAATTTATTAAATATAAAAGGAAGTTTTAAAATAGAAAGATTTTTTTTCTTCCTTTGAGAAAACCCATTTTGTTTTTTTTATAATTATTTATTTTGCCAATAAAAAATATGTAAATATATTAAATATAAAATCATAAAAGATTTTCTTAATTATGTAATTCTATTTATATTCTTAAATATAAAAAACAATGGTTATTTATGTTTATATGAATCTATTGCTATGAGAAGGCGCATATTGACTACAATTTTTATTAAACACAAAACTTTGATCAATCCATATTTGAGCTTTCATTCGTGGACATAAAAGAGAAGAGATTTATATTTCTTATTCAATTATCTGAAAAAAATTACCTAAAAAACTTTTAAAAATATTTTTCATTATTTCATTAATTAAAATGAAAACAAATATTAATTATTCAAGTTACATTTCATTAAAATCAAATTAGTTTCAGATAATAAGAATTATAATATTTAGCAGCCATCTCTGAATATAAATAATTTTAAAAAAGATAATTTTGCATTGAAACCAAATTAAAAATTTAAAAAATAATTAGAATTCTATTAAAAAATTTTATTAATATTTGTAAAAAAATTTTCCAATTTTAAATTATTTTAAGGAGATTATTGAAAAAATTTAATATTTAAATATAAAAAAATTGAATATTAAATATACCATATTTTCATAAATTTTAAAAAATAGTAAAAATATTAAAAAAACGTTTAAAAAACGCAAAAATAAAAACAATATATAATATTTTATTTGAAAAACAAAATTATAAAAAAAGCATTATAAATAGATTAAAATAAAAAAATTTAAAATAAAAATATTTTTTTTAAAAAATTAAATATACGTAAAATAATAAATTTCATAAATAGTTTTTAAGAAAATTAAAAAATTTCAAAAATTAAATATGATTTTGATGTCATTAAAGTTTAAAATAAGTGAAAAATTATTGGAGATCGGCGGATTAATTATTAATGAAGAAATAAGTTGAAAATTTGTTTGAAAAATTGTTTATAATAAATTGAAAATTCAGTAAAGAAAAAATGATTTCTGAAGTTGATGTTACGCACTTCTCACAACGACCAATACTTTTTTTATTATCAATTGACTCCAAAATTGACACGAAGTCACATTCTCTTGGTACCAAACCTGCCATCATATTCCTACAATTTTTAGAATCAAAAAATCTGTTTGAACTATTATGTTAACAAATTATGAACCATTGTTATTTTATTCTCATTATTAATAAAGATGCAATTATTTTTTATGGATAAAAAATATTTTTTTTGTTTATTTTTAAATCTTTTAGAGCTTTATGGATCAAAGTTTTACTATTTGATATTTTATCATTAATTGAAACAGTAATTAATTTGTATTGCTGATACTATTTAAATAGTATCACTAAAATTTTTTTAAGTTGGTGATACTTTTGGTGCTTTCAATTCCCATTAAATAAAATATCAAAATATGAATAAAAGAAGAAAACAAATATCAATAATACTTTATTCATTAACGAAATCCTAACATTCTACATCAACATTATCATCTAAACAGTCTACATCCTGATCATCTACATCTTCCCAAGAAAGAGACTCCTAGGGATATTGTTCAATCAAGCCCAAGCCTCACAAAACTTTCTACCATCATGCTTTGCTATATGCCAATCGTCAGGGTTCGAACTAAATCCTGATGAAATTACTGAGTTTTGTATGGTTTCGGTTTTCAATTCATTCAAATATTCTCCGACTTATGAATTCACCAATTCCTTCGATGGTGGTTTTAGATTACCATTTTTGGTATAAACAACAGAATCAGAGTTCTTCCATTCATTAATACGAAAATATATCAAATCTTTCAAGGAACGAAAAATTCCTAT
>MQRK01129485.1:0-17359 GCA_001938485.1 Girardia tigrina
TGATATCCCATCCTGTAACAGACTCTGTTAGCTTGCTAAATGGAATGAATGAGTTTCTAAAGTTAAAGATAAATTTAGAGTGTTCGAATAACATGTATGCATGCAGTTTTTGCCAAGGAGAGGAGTGACATGTTAATAAAATTTAAGTCAGCGAGGATGTCAGAGAATATTTTCTCAGGTATGTATGTGACAATGAATAAAAAAAATCATGAATAAAAAAAATATTAAATTTAAACACAGAGCATTCTAAAAATTATTTTTTTCGAATATAAAAAGGAAAATGATAAAAAAGGTCCAAATGAATATTATGTCATATTGAAATATTATTCATGATTTATATCATCTTATGTTTCAATAAAAAAGCAAGTGTGCATTAAAAATATGTTATCTAAGAAAATAATATAAAAAGGATTAACACGTGATTATTTATTTCAAATGATATTCAATCGATGATTTCTGAGGATTAAAACAAATTTATTTATTTGTTTTTAATAATTCTCCACTATAAAATATATGTAAGAAATGTGTTCTTGAATTATTTATTATTTTTATTAATATTTAAAAATCTGATAATACTGCTTCACAATGCTCTTAAATTTTCTTCGTCAATATCAATAATAACTTTGAACAACTGATAGTCTAGAAGGAAGTATAACCGAAAAATAAATGAGACGTAGAACCATCAATTTCTACCTTGTCAAAAAATAATTTTGTATTTATCGTAATCAACATATTTTTTAATTAGAGATTTTAAAAATCGATAGCAAATAGTTGGTGGTTAGTATGTGTGATCATGCTAAGTCATGCTAATTAACGCGCGGCCGCTATTGTGTTAATTTATCAACTAATCAAAAATATTTATGTGATAAATTTCAGACAAAATAAGTTTAAGTTCCTTAATTTATATATTGAAGAAATTAGTATTTTAAATATTTTAAAGAATCTATAAATGAAATTAATAAAATTTAGTCACTGATGTTATCAATTACTACTTTAAAATGTCTAGTGAATTAGGTGACAGGGATACTTGAATATTAATTTTCGGGTAAAATAATTCTTTTCATAAAACAATTTAAATCACTCCTAATAATTTTTAAATCAATTACATGGAACTTGATAATTATCTTTTTTTATTTTATAGTTTAAATAAAAATCTTCTATACTCTTGGACCGATTGCAATATAATGTCTCAGTATATGCCACGCACATCCATTATGGGCCTATTTAATCTTAGGTTTATTTAAATGGCCCTATTTAAACCTTAAAGTTTACTAAATATTGTGTGTATAGGATTGGGAAATAATTTAAAACTATTTATGAAAAAAGCTTTAAAATTAATCACTTGAAATTTATATAAGTCACCAAATAAACTGTTAAACTATACCTTGAGTCAGAAGAGTTATTATTAACAATAATAGATTTTTATGATTAAATAAAGGTACAGATTTCTTTTAAAAACGTTTGCAATATGATTGATGACTTAATATTATCAATATATAGTGTAAATGGATGTTAGAATACTATATTTCACTATATATCATTAGTTATTTATTTTGAAATTATATTACCAATTCTTTTATTGAAATCTTTTATTGAAGTTTATTATTTTATCGGAGTGTGGTCATTTCAAGATCGTTTCATCATAATCAGATTTAAACTTTGAATTTTACATTTGATTTATTCAATAGTCATTTAGTAAATATTCTTTGCCAATTATATCATCATAAAACTTGAAGCGCCAGCTGTCTGACCGAATGGCCGCGGCCAGCACCTCTTAATTGTGTGGGAAGTTGCTGGACGAGAAAATCGAACTGTTGGTTAAGTGGGTATCATAAACCCGATTGTGACCGTTGGTGCGTCGATACTTAAGAAACCCTTAATCGGTCGGCCGCGGTTTCCCGCACCGCGTAACCGGCCCAGTGACCACCGGATCCGCTTGAAACGACAGATTATCTCGTCGACTCGTCAATCCGCGACCCGGATACTGCATTGATGCAGTCGCGGAGCTCCGGCGTGCGCCACCGAGACGTGTGAGGCGGCGGTGTGTGATTCGGCCGGTTGAGTCTAAGCGGTGGGGATCATCATTTTTATGATCATGTTTTCCGTGAAATTACAATTGGAATCGATCAATACTAGTCGCCGATATCGTTGTCAGACATTCCGCATTGACACACGGGAAATTAGAACCGAATTAAAAAAAGAAAATTGCTTCGTTTTTTTTGAGAAATGAGAATAAAATATATTAAATTTATTAAATTAAAATTTTTGTACAATATTTCTTGGTCTTTACTTTAATAAAACAAAAACCAAAATTGAAAGTTTTTTTCCAATATTTTTTGATTTTTTTAATTGTCAGTTTTCCTGAAAACTACTATACACAATATATTGTTATCATTACGAATGAAAATGAAATGAAAAAAAATAAATAAAAACAAGAAAATTTAGCTATAAACATTTATTTTTTGAGACCAAGATAGTTGAGCCATAGCACGCAAATGTATCAGATAATTTGAGTGTATATAAAGTCCAATAGCTCGCTAAACACCTTCTTTAAGTTGCACATACTTTTTTGGTGCTCGAGAACTGCTAACAGTATCTTGAAGAAACACTGATGTCAGTATCACAATCTCCTTTTTGATTCAATCAAAAAATATCCACATTGAGGGGTGTTGCTTAGTAAAAGAGACTGAAGACTACTTTGCCATCCCTCATATATTTTTATCGTGTGCACTATTCCTTCCATTCTAGAATTTCGTTTGTTCCACAATGATGTAGTCAATTAAGCAGGCATGTAATTATATCCATAGACAGTAAGTGGCCTACCACGAATGTATGTGCTCAAAGTAGGCTTTCAGCTTATCTATACCCATATATTGGAGAATAGAAGAGATCAATTCATCTTAGACTTCTGAAACGTCAGAAACCAGGAACATTATCTAAAGCTAGAAGAGGTCATATCATTCTTCATACTTTATAATTTGCGTCACACAAACGACGCAGACCAAGTTTCTTTGTTTTCTGCAGAATTGGCAGAGGTGAAAATAACATTCAATTACCATACTGTTGGGGTAAGTATCCCGGAATGCATCCATCAGAGCTATTTCAAAATCTTTTAGAAACATATAAGGGTTGACATCAAGCAATTAATCCTTAGTAGAATTAAGTAAAGTTCAGTACGTATTGTATTATTTTATTATTTGGAAATAAACAAATGATAATGATACCATTTTCTAGTTCATAGTGGATTCATATTGTGCCAGCGTAAGTGAGTATGTGAGTGGTGCACCAACGGTCTATACAACTTGTCCCGTGGAGCGATTTCATAGATTTTATACATGAGATATTGGTAGAATTTGTGTTAAAACGGAAGAACAATGAGATTGAAAAGGAATTGAGAGTAAATAATGAAATCTAACGGTGGAGTGGTACCGACCTCTAGTTGGCTCTTTACATGAAAGTGAGTAGAACTGTCTACTAAAAGGTACGAGTTGTCTGGGGTGAGTTGTGATGAAACGGATGGGTACATAAATACTAACCGCTAGTCTATCGAGGAGCCTGAGTGGTGTGTGTGGTGTGTCGGTTTCGGTAGGCTGAAAAGATTACTCAAAGGCTGGAAGGCCGACACGGGTTCCGAGGGAGGGCGCAGTCAAAGAACCCTGATGAAATTTATGGTCCAACAGGGTGGAGAAGACGATAATACCACATGATTAAGAATTCGATGATGCTGACGGCTAATGTATACTGAATGGAGAGGGGACTTTTGCTCACAGATAAAAAATACCCCTAAAAGAATGTTCTAGGACATTTCTTAAACGTCCCATCTTTTAACCAAACTAACGGTTGACTTAAACTATCCATGAGATTTCTTTCGCCCAGTATCATAAAGTGACTAGCCTTATCAGCATCTAAATCGCGAGTCACTATTTCTTTGTATCTAAAGAGAAGATCTGAATTAATTCCGCTTCATAGTGGTGTTCTCTTTTTTAACAATTAATTTTGTTAAAAATTTAAATAAAAATAAGTAGAAAATTTCAAAAGTATATTACATATATATTTTGTTGTTTTTTTAAAGGTCTAATGAAGAATTATCAAAAAACTCTATGAACTGATTTTTTTATAGCTTTATTAAACTTGATTCAAATTACAGCATGTAGTGAGATGACCGTGTGTTTAAATGACTTGTGAAAAATGATATCAAAACATTAGGCTCAAAATTTTTTTAAATAATACTTAAAAAGACAAAACATATACATAAAGTTTCATAATCGTTATGTTCGTAGAACAAATATCGGACAGATCTTTCAATCCATTTTAATTTACTTGTTGATTGTAAAAACCAAAAATTAATTAACCAGAAAAATAATATACATAGTAACCACATAAACATAACCCATTTACCAATTACAACAGACTACAATTTAATATACAAAAGTGTTTTTAGAACTAAAATTCTAAATAAATGAAAAAAACAACCATTACAATATCGATAACACATTTATAGAATTAACAAACACCCTCAAGATAAATCAAACAGGCAAAATGAACCACATTGCAGTATCAGACAATTACCTAGATACATAATGTAATAATAATGCAGAAAAATCCACGGATTTCTTCAAAAACACAATCAGAGGAAAATAAAAGAATCAGAATCATAAAAGAATGAGGAGACGATACCAAAATAAACAAAAAAATACAATGCATCAAATTGTCACCAAAGGACTATTACTACTTACCCAATTACGAATCCTATCAACAGAAAAATACAGAGCTAAAATGATTTTTAATGATTTAACTTAAAAAGTTATATTAAAACCGCCTGGGTCAAACTAGTTGTAACCTCTTCTAATGAAGAAAATAAAGATAAACACTTGAAGATATTGTTTTGATTTCCTTAAATTGAATATAATCCCAACTTCACTCATCAGAGACGTAAATAAAAGATTAACCGAAGCAAAATTAGACCTAGAGAAAGCTTATCATCAAATCACAATGGTTGAAGAAAACGGTAAGAAAACCGCTATTTTCACACAATTCGAGCTATGTGAGTACCTCAAGAAGCCATTCGAATTAAAGGATGCAGCGTCCACATTCTAAAGACACATGGACTAACTCAAAAATAACTCAATAACTCAAAACAATTAAGATATATGAAATAAATATTAAATTAAAATACGAAATACAATAAACACCATTAGAAAATATTCCTCCCATAAATATTTAAAAATTCCATAAAATTCAAAATTTTATTTAATTTATTAAGTAATATAAATGTTATTGATACATTTTAGAAAGTGAAAGTTTAAAATTCAGTAACCGGAGTTCGTATGTTATGTAATATCTCTGTAAGAATCAGAATCTTTAGATGAAGTTTAAGTTTACATAATAATCATATTTCGAAATCAGAATATAATTTATCTCCGCAAAAACATTTGCACATTAAGCAGAAGAATGATTTTTATTTATGAATTCTATTTGTAAGAAAAAACTGAGCTTATTATGAAATCATAAAATAATTTATAATTTAACTAATTATTTATAAGTTTTATGTTGATTTAAAGTATAGCCGTATTTTGCATTATTTCATAGATTTTCAACAATAAAAAGTTAAGGTTTTACAGATAATTTTATGTCACAAAAGTCAGAATTTGGAAACACTTTCATTTATTCTTTCGTAAAATTTTAATTCAATCAAAGTTTAATTTATTCACATCAAATGAAATTTCCTTGTTACTTATTTTTTATGTTACTGGGCACTGCACCCGTAAAACTGTTGAAAAAGGAAATGAGTATCCGAAAATGCTTCTGCCATGTATTAAGAGAGTAAGCTGTAAGAGAGTAAGTTCCTTACTTGCTACAAAGAAGGCTCGCTGAACAGAAGGCATTAAAAGATAGATTAAGAATGTACACCTGGACACGGTACCTCAGTGAGAAATGAGTGATAGTTTTTATATATGTCCGATAGATAACTGCCACAAATTTTTTAAAACTAATTGAAGTTTCAGAAGCATACGTTAGTTGATCATCGAAAAAATGTTAATAGTATACGAGTACCGTAAATGCACGAAACCCGTCAGACGAAATGTGTATAAATACTTTACATACGATCTTAAATATAGATGTAACAGTGTATGTCGGTACTGCTGATAAGAGTGATGAAGGAGTGGTCTCGAACGTGGTTTTCGTTTTTCGGTTGGATAATAAAACGGATATAGAGTATTCAATTGTTCCTTTACTTGTTTCTCTTAATCTACTTGTTCAACCAAAGCCTTACAAAACCACGGTATAAGGGATTATGATTAATCATGTTTTAAATAAAACCAAAACGTAAAAAAATCCCATGCACTGAAGTCTCACTCTCATTCGAAATCATGTTAAAGGATCAGAAGCTCTACTATTTTTGGAGGTTACCACACGATGCATAGTCTATTATTCCCTATCCTGTGCACCAATGCTGAGTATTTTAGTTTACTATGTATACATAGTTATTTGTCACAGTTGGATGAGGCTTATTATGTTACTGATAAATCAAAGAACTTTTATATTTAAAACTTAAAGCAACTTACCGGATACAAATTGATTAAATATTTGAATTGTTTCATCTGACGTCTCTTTTGTAACAACAGTGGAAGTTGGAATCGTGGATTCTGTCGTGGTAATGTATTGTACTAAATTTAAATTGTAAATTAAAATTAAAATAAAATTTAATGTTATTATTTATATATTTATACATTACTCTTAATTTATTTTTTTCTTAATATAAATGGGTTTTATTATAAACATTATTGTTGCTTTTAGTTATAAAAATTCGAAATAAATTTGAAATGTTGTAAGGTTGTAATGCCATAATCGGCCTTCGTGTGATTCAAAATGTTGGAGATGTAATGATTGACTGTTCTTCATTAGATGTTCCTAATGCAGAAAAGGTCGATCGTATGAAATTAATAGAAAAGAACTTCAAGGTACAATATGTAAAGTCCTGAAAATTGAAATAGAAATGATTATTTGGAGAGGATCTATAATTCGATTATTAATATAAATATTGCAATGTCGGGTTTTAATCAAAACACCAATTTGAAGAAGTTATAGAGCAGTGGATTTAAAAAGAAGTTTTAATTTTGTACAATGAATGCAAGGTGGGGCCTCCTAAGTGTGCAAATCCCATTTTCCGGTAGTTCAAACAAATAAGTGCTTTTGACTTTAGAAAAATTAATAAGGTTGTCGACGTCTACAGTGTAGTAGCATGACCTAATAGGAAAAGCTTCAAAAGGTGAGAAAGAAATTCGATAATTGTGTGATGTTGGATTTGAAGGACAGATACATGTGTGTGTTTATTGAGGATCAAATGTTACTGTATCAAACCGTGTTGTATCAAAATAAGAAATACGTTTTAACCAGTATTGATATTTTTTAGCATGGGACCGATGGTTATAGAAAAAATAGTGAAGAAAGTCCTGTCAATGATTCCTGATATCAATGGAGTCGCTGATGTGTATATTGATGGCATAATCGTCGACAAAAGTAAGGTGTCCGTAGAGACTGTTAAGGAGCATCTGTTGACATTTGGATTAGTTTCGAAAGATAGGGAAAAATTCCAAACAGAAAAGTAAGTGAGAGTGCTAGGTTTATAAGTACATTGGGAAATCACATGTGTTCCGTAAGAAATTGGCAAATAAGTGAAATTTAAATCATGGCAATATTAAAAATAGAGGAACTTTATATTATTTCTGTGGTCAAATCATCGGTATCGATCCCGTCTGTGGATGGTTTAGGATTGTAAAATTGGATCTTAAGCGTCAATCTATCGGAGACTTGGACAGTCTGATAGCGAATGATCCGAAGCAAGGAATCGGTGATGTAATTGAGAAGGCGAAGGTGGAAGATTGCGCAAATAGAATTTGATCAACTCAGAAAAACCTCAAGCTACTGTTTAGTGCAATGCTAGTACATTGACTTTCGGAGTTTGTTTAGACTTAGATTGACAGAAAATCAAGGCTACAAAAGGTCAATGCCTGTCGGCATATAAACTTAGCAGAGCTAGAAGAGGCTGTTAACGGAGTAAATGTTGCTGCAGTTTCACTTTAGTCAGAAATTGAAAGATTCAAGGAGATACGCAATGGTACGCGTATGGGATTATCACGATCTATTTATCTTGCGAAAGAGCTAAAGATTTAAGTCATCGAGAAAGATATTCAGCAAGCTATTCTCCATTGTAATCCCTGTCAATCCATAGACCCAACATCGATGCGGTTGTAAAAAGGCAGCCTTGAAATTAATGAAATTTGGCAGAGAATTGTCAACGACATTACTAAATTTGAAGACTCAAAATTTCTTACAATTTATATTTCTTGTGGATAGTAAAGGTTCGCAATAGGGAGAAAAATTAAAGACGAGGGTGTCCCTTAAATAATTAAGAACATGAGGAATATTTTCTACGAATATATTCTCCTAATGAATTGTTGATCGACAACTATATATTTTTACCCTCGGAAGCCTTTAAATCGGAAATGAAAACGTGGAATGTAAGTTTCATCTTTCGCTTCGTGAACAGACTGAAGGGTTATGAAATATTCGAAAGGAGTCATCGTAACGTTAAGAAGTTGACTGCAAGAGTAGGGAATATTGTGCAAGAAGCTGTGTATTGGGGAAACAATACCTAAAGAAAAATCAAATACACCACTCCAAATGATGCTGTACGGGTATAAACCTCGATTCAAAATGGTTGTTAGCTCAAACGATCACATAGTCGAAGACAAATTATCAGAAAAGTTTAAGGAAGGTGATAAAGTCTGGGTTAAACGTAATCAGACACACAATGCTGAACATGGAATCAAATGTTCGAGAACGCAGGTCCCCGAGGAGATTTGGTGATTATATCTACTGGCATAAGTTAGATTCTGCTGAATTTGTGGGAGATGTATAATTGTGTATATTTAATTTGAGGTTGTCTAGTCAGTTTGGATGGTTATTGTAAAACTCGATTAGCGATAAATAAATATTAATTAGTTAATTGTTTTTTTGTTATTCCGTTGGATTTATTAAAACTGATCGAATCTATATCGAATATATAAAGTTTTTATATGAATAATAATAATGAATATACAGATCAGTCTACCGGAATTTGTAATTTATTTACAAATTCAGTGATGAGAAAATCTACAATTAAGATATTTCAAGTATTTAAGACCTTCTATATTGATAGACTTTTGAACATGACCATAAATGTTTTGAGCGTGACATGTATAATTCCCAGAATCACTTGTCGTAAGAAATTCATACTTGAGTTCTGATGTTTGACTAAAAGAAAATTAATTTTTAAAAATAGTTATGAAATAACCTATTGATTATTCTAATTCCATAATTATTATACGAATGATGAGATAATGTTCGTTTGATTTGCAAATTATTTTTGTACCAAAGAATTTTAGGAATAGGTCTGCCTTGTACTTCACATATTAAAGAAAATTCTTCTCCAGCCTTTATACGAACACTTTTCATTTGGTTTTGGAATATGAGAGCTTGTGGTGTTGCTAAAATAGTAATAAAATTTAAAAAAAATATTGAAACAAACAACATTAATTTCTTTCCAAACCAATAATATGTTATAATATTTTTGTAAAACATTATTATAAAACATTTATTTTACTTATCCGGATAAATACTTTAAATAAAAAATTGTTAATTGAAAAATAGAAAAATGTTAAGAGGTAAGTATTTTGATATCAGTTTCGAAATAATATGGGCTTCATTAACGTCCTGTGAACAGGGAAATGCTGGGAGGAAACAATTTAATGAATGTTTGAGGTAAAATATGGATAATATTGTTATTTACTGTCTCAATGATTCACATTCACAATTTTGAGTTTATTAAATCGGTTATCCTTCAGTAAGAGACCAAAGACATTCAAATATATCAGCTGCAATTCAATTAACTAAAAGGGAGTTTTCTAAATTTTCTTTGAATTTTGACGAAAACAAGAATAATGATTATTATTTAAAGTCAAAATTTTAATAGCTAGATTTGTCAAAATAGTTGTTGAAAAAATAAATTTTGATTTATGTAAAAAATCTAATTCTATTTTCGATTGATAAAGTGTATTGCTGGTTCCTGAAGAAGAATCTTCGTCAACTTCATTAGAATAATATAAAATATTAAAATTAATATCTATATTGATAATTTTTCAAAAGTGGTTTTTGATAAAATTTAGTGATGAAGATATTAACAAAAATGAAATAGGTTGATAATTTTAGTTTTTGAGAAAGAAAAATATCATTTTGTATATATTCAATTTATCTATAAATAAGTAACTTATGAGAATATTTTAGATATGTATCAATTTTGGACAACTTATTACATACATATTATAAACACTCAAAATATATAATAATTCAAAATACTAAGTCATTGCTTTTAAATTGAATAATTTTAACTCTATAGTGCAATGATCCCTCATTTGATTCAATTTCCAATAATTAATTATCATTCTTAACTGTTTATATTTAGTGTTTCTAATTGTACCGGATATTGCCGTAAATAATCCCTGCGACATCTTTCGGAAAATCTTATTTTTTTGAGAAAATGCGCAATTAAAATAAGCCCATATTCATACATAATTTTATAAAGTCTACTATAATTTCTTTTCAAAAAAAATAATTTAGAGAAATATTCCGAAAACTAGTAAATAACCCGTCATGTATGATTATATAGAATAAATTTTCAAAAGACGTTTTTTTCTTAAAATTCAATTTTTCAATTTGTAATGTCAAAATATTTTAAAATATATTTTTATTCAGGTCTTCGTCAAAATTTATGTTTCAGCTTTTTTATCTATCAGAATAAAATAAATTAATGGAAGTACTTTACTTTGGAGAAGAGCATGGATTGTAAATATTTGTTTATAATCGGGAGGTGCTACCCGAAATATACCGTCCATGAACCAATGGTTATTGCTGGATAACATTTGTAAATTACTTATTGTTCCAAGTAATATATTTGATTTGTCCTCACGGATAAACAATAGGAATAATTGGCCTGAAATTGTTTGTGTCAATTGATCAGGTATGTTGATGTCATTTAAACTTTGAGGCAAAACCGGTAATTTCTCGTGACGTGCTCGATACAACACGTTGTTTATAGATGTGAAAGCTAGAAATATAGCGGAAGCAGAAGTATTACCAGAAATTTCAGCTGCCGCATCAGAATGTATAATCGGAATACTGCGCGTTTCTGTTTTTGCATGTTGCTTCATCTTACAAATAGTAGACTTTACGATACCGATTTCTGGTGCTGGTGGATGGGAATGCCCTTGTTTTTCAATCGGATGACAGTTATGAATATCTGACCAAAGTCTTCCTTTGCAACCGATGGTACGACATCGCCAAATTTTTCTAATTGAGGTGACTGTATCTACACGGTAGGAATATCCTCCATAATTGAATGCTTCAGAACCTTTTTGAGTTGTTAATATTTCCATTTAGTTTTTTCACAAGCAAAACTTAAAAATAATGTTCTGAAAAAATCGAAAATTAAATTTTTGATGAATCGCTGTTATGTAATTCGCTGTTTTGTAATTCGCTGTTTTCGGGTATATATATATATATATATATATATATATATATATATATAATCCCAGCTATAAATACGCTCATGGGCTTATTTTTGGAGCTTACCTGTATAATGCTATCAAATAATGTAAAATGATAGAATTATGTCAAAGTGATTGTATAATAAGAGTTTTATTCATGGACAGATAATTATATCTTTCTTTCTTCCTATTTTTAAATTCATACACGAGAAAGTTAAAAGAAACATAAAATTTAGTCTGAACTTGTAAATCATATATATACAGGGTTGTCAACTAAGTTTTTTCCAATGCAGTTGTCGTTGTATCTGTAGATCTATGACCGCTAATAAATCCAAATTTGGTGTACATATTTTATGATTAATAAACATTATAACTATCAAAAGTTTATTAATATTTATTTCAGTTTACATAATAAAAAATGCAATAAATTAAAAATTGTTTATTTAGAGTAATACGATATTACAATATTTTATATTTAGTAAACTGAATTTCAACAGAGAAGACGTGAGAAAGCTTATTTTCTATTGTTGGAAGCGTAAATTATCAGTTGTGGACATTGCAAAAGAGATAAACAATACACTGGAAGAAGGAACAACTACGTCACGTACATGTTCCAACTGGGTAAAGAAATTCTTGAACGGTAACTTCGAGGTAAATGAAAAAGTTCCCAGTGGGTGACCTTCTTATGAGATAGCTGCAGATAAAGAACGAATTCTAGAGGAAGAAAATTTGGCACAACGAGATTCATTGGCCAAGAAATTGGAATTATCCACGAAGCAGTGAGTCAGAATCTCATGAAAATGAACAAACGTTAACTCGCCAACGTGTGGGTTCCACATGTTTTAACAGAAGCCGCTAAGGAAAAGAGAATGTCTGTGTGTGAAAAACTGCTTGCTATGTACCTTAGCAACAATTTCCTGCGTCATATGGTGACTGTGGATGAGATGTGGGTATTCTTGGATAATACATCCTCATACACTCACAAATCTTTGCGTGGAAGTGGCGATGAGCCTGCTACAGAATCCAAAGTGAGGTTAACTACGAGGAAGCATCTGGCTACCGTCCTCTGGGATTCGAAAGATGTGATCTTGATGGATGTGTTAGAAAATGGAAAAACCATGACGGTAACAAAGTACAGTTTGCTGGAAAAGCTGAAGACAGCTATTCTGGTAAAACGACGACGGAAAGCTACGGACGGTTTTCTGTACCTTCTTCAGGACAACGCATGTCAACATACGGCACATCTCACCCAGACCAAGATTGCCGAAATGCATCTAAACATCCTGCCACATCCCCCTTATTCGCCGGTTCTGGCTCCTTCAGACTACTATCTATATTCACCAATGAAAGGAGCTTTGAAAGGTCAGAACTGTGCATCTTTTGAGGCGGTTCAGGAGAAACTCCAGGAGTGGTTGAACACCAAGGCCTGATCCTTCTTCGAGAATGGTTTCAATAAGTTGCCAGGACATTGGCAACGTTGCATTTGCAATAATGGCTGCTATTTTGAACACTTGGCTGATGATGATGAATGATTGGACATTATATTTGATAGTTTTTGTTATTTTCGGGAAAAACTTAATTGAAAACCCTGTATATATATATATATATATATATATATATTAAGACACCATTTTTTCTAAAAATATTACTGTACAAGGATGTTTCGTCCTTAAGACATGATATGTTGTGTTGAGTAGTAAAAGTTAAGTCATTAATTGACTATTATACAATTTATCAGTTTAAAATATGCTTTGAAAAATTAGATTGCACATTTAAGCATGGTTTTAAGAGCTTTATTAATAAATTGCAACTTGTTAAGTTGGGCAGTTCGTAAGTTGGGCCCCTGGTGAAGGTGGACGCTTTTCAATTGAACCGGCCACGGACATATTGAACTATAATATCATACCTTTCGTAGGTTGGACACCTGCGTATCTTGTATGTTTTGCACTTGGTTGTGAACGCCTGACATATGAATATGACACCAAAACCTTTCGTAAGTTGGGCACTTGGCTGTGAATTATTTATTGGAGCTGAGAAAGTAATGGCCGGATATGCTTGGGAAAGGAGAAACAAAATGAAGCAAACTTTAATCTAAGACTGGTTGAAGAAATAGACTTGTGAAACATCAATCGTACTGATGATACTAATGTTCTTTGTTAACTGCTGGATGTGGAAGATTAAGGAGTAATAAATAAATAACTATATTTTTAAGGAATGTAAAAAGCAAATGGCAATTTATACTCTTGATTAAAAACTGAACGCCATTTTTCAAAATTTATTTTTGGTTATGTAATTAATTTCTTTCGATGTTACTATTCAACATCGGCTTCGACCCGATTCTGACCGAAATACATAGACTACCAGAATCTGGAATAAAAATTGAACAATGCAGAATTTCTTGCCTTAAATATGCTGATAATATAAGCTTTATTATCGAACGCACATAGAAATAGTCAACAAAGCCTACAGATGAGCAACTTTGGCATCGATGACATTACTTATTGAAAACCAAAGAAAACAACAGAATATTTATCAATCGAGAAAAAATACCAATAGTAGACGATGAAAATGGGTGTCGTTATTTTGGATTAGACTTCACACATAAAAACCAAAACCTCCTCCGCTGAACTTCTCAAGAACGTCCTCAAAGATATGAAAGCAATTGTCAAATCATCACTAGATCCGTAGCAAAAATTGACGCATACAAAGTGTTTATTCACTCGCGTCTCCATTTCTCATTTCGAAACTACAACATCCCGAACAGAGAATTATTAGATAATGGACATCCAGAAACAAAAGACAAAGCATTCGCCAGTGGATTGCGGACTCTATCCAACAACATCAAACAATTATAGCTACACTGGAAAGAATACGGAAGTCTAACGTGAATTAAACCTAGAGACGAATACACCTGCGATCAGTCATCCAAACATTCAGTAATCTGTCATGTGAAGATATGGGCGTCGCAGGACTGACAATGATAAATCTAAACAACACAATCAAAAAACAGAAGAAGGACAAAAAGAGAAAAATCAACAAAGATCACACAATCAGCGAAATGATGGTTTGGCTAAACGAAGGAGATGGAGAAAATGGTATCAAATAATGGTGAACAAAAGTGCAAAACAACAAGATTGGACTCCGAACTCACTACATCTATGATACCGAGAAATGAATCTGTTTACAAATCAAATCAACTGGGGAAAACATTACCCTATCAACCACAGAAAGGTAATCACTGTCGTTCCAATTCCACCACCAAAAATTCGTGGAACATGTTAAACCAGAAAAATGCAGGAAGGTCAACTAATGCATTTAGTTAGAAGAAAGTCTTAATTCAAGTTCTATCAGATAGAAGCCTAACATCAGTCGAATGACGATTCATCCATCAAGACAGAACTGAAAATCTGCCAGTAAACTGCAAGCCGAAGAAAGATAAGGACAAAGTAGAGTGCCGAGTCTGCCGACAATATTTGTCGTAGTATAATTAATATGACACAAATAAAAGCATGGCATAATACCATAATTGACCTTATTAAAGAAGCACTGAACTTTGAATGTCCATTCTTATTATTTATTTTACTTATATTACCAGATTATCAAAGATCAGCAAAGTGATTTTTCAGTGTCCAGCAAAAGAATAGATCATCAGATCAAAAACAATGGACTAATGATTTTTTAATTAATTGATGTAAAAACCCAATTCAATATCACTGATAATCTAAAGACTGCCAGAAACGTCAAAGAGACAACACATGCGACACTAGAAGAGGAAGCACAAGCGAAATTTCCAGGATGGGGAAATTTAATTTCAAATATTGTGCGTCAACATAGATGAAGCATAATATCAACAGCTACAGTCCATGTATAAAAACAACCAATTCACTAATATTAATTTAATTGACTGTTTTTATATTTTTTTTTATTGTTGCTTAGTAGAGAAATAATCCAAATGCAAACAAACTAGGTTAACCAAAATATTTCGTTTGGTGAACCTAGTTGTATATTTATATAATGCAAGTAGCTAAAAAAATCAGACAAATTCTGATTAAATTTTTTATGTAACAAATAC
This sequence comes from Girardia tigrina, assembly GCA_001938485.1. Classification (NCBI taxonomy): domain Eukaryota; kingdom Metazoa; phylum Platyhelminthes; order Tricladida; family Dugesiidae; genus Girardia; species Girardia tigrina. The sequence continues at coordinate 15,658 of MQRK01129485.1, forward strand.
AACAGATCAACAAATGAATAGAGCACTGTAATAGTAGCGAATGTTGGTTTCAAATAAAAAAAAATAATATTACTGTCTTGGAGGTAGTGAATTCTGTAGCCGACGAAATACGGATTTTTGTAGGAAAAATGATGAATAATTAAGTCGGATATTATAATGTTACGACAACAACTAATTCGCTCTTGATAATTCAGAATAATATAGTCTTTCGCTCGAAAATAGATACAAACTGCCAGAAATAAACTAAACTGAATTCTGTAATTCTCGTCCGTTTCTAAGTAAGCAATTTTTATTTAGTCTTTTGAATTTTATTTTAAATTGATTTCTTATCGATTAGAATTTCAAATTTTAATAATTATATAATCTTGTATTCCATGTATAATTTCTTCGTTTAATGATGCATCTTTTCTTTCATGACTTCTTTATTTCTTGATTTCTTTATTGCTTTTTTCGTCGATGACTTCTTCTTTTATTTATTGCTTTCCTTTACGCATTTTCAAATAAGTAATAAAAAATAAAACACAAAATAAAATAAAATAAATAAATAAATATACAAGTGATGAACAAACACTACACGAATCATACACAAAAAAAACTAAATAAATGTTCTGTTGCACAAACAAAAAAAATAAAATGTAAATAATTCACATGCGTGGTGGATCATAGAAAAAATACAAGTAAAAAAAAATAAATATATTATTTTTTGCAGGTGGACTATTACACCATGCTCTAGTTTTATAATATTGCCAGCTAACTCAATATTAGAACGGATATTAGACTAACAAAAATACACTATATGACGCTTTGGTCTAAGTGCTCTTACCAAAGGGTCGTAATGGCCTGAAAATGATTCAAATTTTTCATTGTAATCAAATTTTGTATGAAATTATTGCAAAACAGAATACGACGATCTCAAGCAAGTTATTAACAAGTCTAATTTTGTAAAAGATAAAATCGGTTTCTTTCTTGTATCCTATGAACACTTTTGAGTGAAATATCAAATTCTTGAGCTACTTATCTGATTGACTGCGTTGCATTCAGCGAAAATATCCTAAAATAGTAATTTCTGCAGACTTTTTGGCTACAGGTTTTATGGACTGGTTCCTTTTATGTAAACAAAGTTGAATTTAGTTGATGAAATTTAGATTTTTATTTAGTTATAATAGTATCCGAATAGTATAGTTATGAGATAAATTTTTTTGTGTAATAAACTTTTTGTATTACAATAAACTTTGGTATTTTATAACAAACATTACTTATATTTTAATTCATAGCCTTGTCGACGTATGCTATTGGCCAGAACAATTAAATTATAGTCTTTCGTAGGTGTCAAGTAAAATGTTTTGTGTAGTGAACTTTTTTTATTATATTATAAACAGTATAATTGTGTAGTTATTATTTAGTTATCAATTTGAAAAATAAATTATCTCTCACGATTGGCGACATAAAAAAGAAAAAATTCAAAAATAATATTAGATGATGATTCAGATGAAGAAATAGATGATGAAAAGGATGACGTTGTACCCGATTCAGAAGAGAAACATATATCAGAAGAATTGTTAATAGTTTTGTCCAAAGAAAAGGTAGCAGGTATGAGGCCGTATGTTTTCCAACAAGACTCAGCTCCATGTCATACAGCCAGAACAACCCAAGAATGGATGGCCGATAATTTTCACGACCACGTGACACCTAATGTTTGGCC
>MQRK01129490.1:0-13574 GCA_001938485.1 Girardia tigrina
AAAATACCAATTTCCATCTGGGTGGGAGAATAACCATTCTAAATTCAACATACTTAAGTCAACATACAGCATCAATACTTTTACACATTCAAACAATTTACAATATTCCTCACAACATCAAAATAAATTGTAAATATTAATGTATAGTTTAATGAAATTTATTATTTTTGAAATCTTGTATTTTGCATTTTTATAACTATAGGATTGTAACAACATTTTCGACCCTCTTAACAAATAATGTATCGGAAAATGTCAATAACTAACTGGATGATCAATTATGTGAACTTCAAATGTTCAAAATTGAAAATTTTTGATAAATCGTCTCCATCTGTCTGGCAGCTTCCGGAAGAAATTCTTTGACATCGAAGCAAACCAAATGTCAAGCTCTGTGGTAACTTCGGCTTTGTTTTCAAAACATTTACCCGGTAAATGGTGCATGACAGGTGAAAACAAGTAAAAGTCTGACGGTGCCAAGTCGAGTGAGTTGGATGGATGCGGCACCACTGTAAATGCCTAGCTGACTAGCTTTTTTTGGAGATGATGGCAGTGTTAGGAGTGGCGTTGTCTGGATGGAAATGGACGTTGTGGTATCCTGTGCCGATGAGACAACGACGCTTTTTTTGTATGGCAATCACCAGCAGGTACAACTGTTCACAGTAGCGAGCAACATTGATAGTTTAATTTCTGGTCAAAACATCAATCAAAAGTAGCCCTTTGGCATCCCAAAATATTGTTGCCAAGTGCTTTTCGGTTGTAAGGTTTCGAGAGGGAATTGTATATTTCTCATCTGCTTCATTTCTCTTCATGATTTGTTATTGAAGGTGCCAATCTTCTCCAATCTTGTCCAAATTTCATCTACTGTTATCATTTGGTTTAAGAAATTATTCTTTGACAACATTTCCAGCATTGAAGAGCAATTTTTGACTCGGTGTTATTTGTTCGAATCACTTAATTGATGTGGGATCCACTTATTCTCCAAATACCGTTTGCCTATTTTCTTTAAGTGCCGCAACTGTTTGATGACACTCACCAATTTTTTCTGTGATCACTTTTGAAATCACGATTGTGAGGAATATGTTTAATTTGGTATGTTGAAATTGGTATGTTGAATTTTGTATGTTGAGTTTAGTATTTGGAAATGTGTTTCTCCCACCCAAATGGAAAACTGATATTTTAGATGTTCACGATGAACAATTGTTCAAGTATAATTTGCATTTTAAAGTAAAACATAAGATATTTAAAAAACTTTAAAAAATACTAAATCATTTCAAATTTTAATATTAAAACTTTAAATAAAGTAAATAACTTTTAACTAAGTTTTAAATTAAATAAACGTTCTTTCTTTAAATAAAATCATTTTCAAATAAAATTAATATGTAGATAAAATTATTACTAAAATTACAAAATTAGAACTTTAAAAATAAAATCTGAAAATAATCTAAAATTTGCTCAAATAATTGTCTATTAAAAAAAAAGATTAACTAAAATTTATCAATTTAGAACGAGGTCGAATTACGAAAGCTTTGCTGAGAGTTGTCCAATAGACAATTCAAATTGTATTGATAATAAAAGTTCGAAAACCCATGTTGGTGTTCTTAATAACGATGAAATTTGTACCGATGATGTAATGTAAATGTCTCGAAGTGCTTTGTTTACTTATATATTGAAATAAATGACTTGGATCTAGGAACCAACGCTCTTCAAGACATTTTTATCCTCATTATCAGATCCATTTGCCCTTGAATTTTAGGTACATACTGAAATAAAATTTTTTTTAATTATTTGCAAAAAGTATATTATTTTTTTTCTAATTTCAATAATTAATTGAACACATTAATTATAATAGTTATTGAGAGTTTTTGGAGTTTGAAATGTGATTCCGCTATCATTCAGTAATTTATAAGGTTATGGAGACAAATTATAATAATTATAATTGACTCCAAATAAAATATTCATTCTTGTGGTCGAAAAAAATCCCTTTCAATGCGATCCACTTAATTTTAGCTTTCACATATGTAAAGGGTTTTCGGTGAACTTTACATTTTTGAATATTTAAAATGTAAACTCATATTTAAGTTAAAATAAGTTCACATAATTTTTACTTAAGTTTTCAGAAAAAGAATTTGAAAAGAGAAATTTTAATTAAAATAAATTTTCATAATTGAAGTTCAAAATCGTAAAAACGGAAATAATTATTTTTGTGAAATTAATTTTACAACGGAATTTATATTAAAAAATATTTTTAATGTTTTGAAAATCAAAAAGAAATAAATATGTTATGAAATTAATTTTACATTGGAATCCCATTTAAAAATATTTTTATAAGTAAACGTTTAAAAATCATATTTAAATTTAATAAAGATTGTAAAAAAAAATAAAATTTATGCAAAACTTGCCAAAATAAAAATTACTTATAACGATATTTATATTTAGAATTTTAAAAACAGGTTTATGCATACTGAAAACAGTATTCCTCATAAATTTGTTTGTTTAATAGAGGTTGTAGTAGAAATAAAATTTAGTCATGAATCTTGATCTTATTCTCGAACCCAATAACATAAAATTTAAAACAATCTGACAGAACGCAATTTTGAAAAAAATGATTGTTATTAATAACGAAAATACTCTTCTAAAATTTATTTATAATCTAAAATTAAATTCTCGCCTATTACTTTTGATTATTTAAACAACCTTAAAATATGTCATATTTAATGACATATTTTAATTTATCTAAATTCTAAATATAGAGTTGTATTAAAAGTATTCTTGAACCAATATTATTTTTAATTTAGTTAATTACAAATTATTATTAAGTTATTAATTATATCTCACAATGATGTTTCCTCAGCTCTGCTAGATTTGAAGCTGGTCACATTCAGTATAAAAAACATTCAGTTCAATGCTGAACAATCGAATACAGATAGAAATATTGGTTCTGGATTTTAATTTTTGCGTTTTTGAATAAAATATAGAAAACGAAATTTATGGCTTTAAATTAAAAAGGAAAAAAGTACAAATATGGTTCAGTTGAAAAAAACATCTTGTAAAGTACTAAACGACAAAAACAGATCGTTTTCTCATCTAACAATTGGTATCTGTCAGTGATTGGTTAATGAGCAAATAATTACTATAATTAGTTCCCAGTTTATTTCTCTTAAAATATTTTGTAGAAAATGGTTTTCAGAAAATACATCCTTTTAAGTGTATAATAATAGTGGTGTTATATTATATTTTATATATTTTTCATTATATCATTATTCAAAAACATTTTTTCTCGAAACTTTATTTGACATACATATTTATGATTATTATTTGCTTACGTATTTAACAATAAGCCGAAAGGCGAATAAAATTTTGTCAATCAAATGTATCCTTTTTTTCTTATAGGTTGATTTTATGACTAGCTTTTGTAGATGAAAACTTCAAATTACTATTACTTCTTTTGTTTTAAAGCAACCAACGATTTCTATAAAACAATAAACTTTGTTTTACGAATAATTAGACATTTCCGTATATTATGACCTATTGACTGAAATGTAAATGTCCATCAAAATCTTTAATATATACAGAAATGTTTAGTATAATTATTTATTATTGACATGGGAAAATATCAAATTCGGAGCATGAAGGATGAAAAATCATACATTTGTTTATTTTAAAATAAATAATTATTAATTATTAGAACGCAAAGTATAAAATTTGTAGAACTAAAGTCAAAGTTTATTGATAATTTACTAATACAAATAGTGAGTAATATTTTAAATTGTCTGAATGTGTAAATGTATGGATGTTGTATGTTGATTTAAGTATGTTGAATTTAGAATGGTGATTCTCCCACCCAGATGGAAATTGGTATTTTTTATTAAGTTTAAAGTAATTGACTATTCGAACATAATTAAAATAATCATTTGATAAGTTCATATTTTTAATTTCACAATTACAATTAAGTTTAATAATTTTTAGTAAAATTTAAATTAAATGCATTTTTAATAATTTAATGACATTTTTATTATTTTTGGATTTATTGAGAAATTGTAAAAATTATTATTTTTTAATTAATATTTTTTAGCGGTTAAATATTTAAAAAAAATAACTTAGAAAAATTGTTGGAATAATCATTATTAAAAGAGAAATAAGAAAACCAATTAGAACAATGACAAACGATGAAAGACTTTCTGAGAGTCATAAGACTCGAAATGTGATTGTAATAAAAATTCAAACGGGACTTGTTCAAATGTTCTTAATACAAATATTATTGTCATTCATCAAATCAAGTACCCATATTATCGATACATTTTTGACATTTGAGCGGCAGCTTGTTGAGACCATTTAAATAAAAATTTGGTGGACGAGAATCTATAAATTCCTAGAAGGTCATTTTTTTGGTATCTTCGTAATTGATTTTTTTTTCTTAATAAAAAGTTGCTCAAGTTGAGAAAGAAATGGTAGTCATTTGGAGCTAGGTCTGGTGACTTTGAGGAATGTTGCAGAAGTATCCACTCAAATTTCTGTAGTTTAGCCAAGAACCTAAATGTAAGATGTATTTTTGCATCGCTTTGTACCAAGATGGATGTCAACCTGTTAAACTTACGCGGCTGTTTTTCTTTGAGTTTTCGTATCATGTCTTCCGATTGGTTGCACTAGATATATGCTGTGATCGAAAAACCAAGTTTCATGAAGTCTTAATGGATCACACCTGTGATAGACATCGAAATATTTTCTTCATGAATGTTGTGCTTTGGACTGTGTTTTGGTACTTAATTTGTGTCCACCCAGCTTGCTGAACGTTTGTAATTATCATATTTGATACACTTTTCATCACAAGTGACGATTCAATTCAAAATGTGATCACATTTATAACGAGAAAGCATCATCAATTAAGCATCCAAAAGCTTTTGTTTCTGCTTTTAATTCAACTCATGTGGAATACACTTATTCAACTTTTTCACTTTAACAATTTGAGCCAAGTGATTCAATATTGTTTGGTTTGTAACAGCAAACGTAAATGAAAAGTCATGAACACTTTGTAATGGATCCAAGTACACGGTTACCTTCAGTTCGTCATTGTCGACCGCATTCCTGGGTGACACCGAAACTCTGTATTGAGGTTAAAATTATCTTTCACAAATTTCCTGAACCAATTTCAGACTCTCTGCTGCATATCTGTATTGTTGATTTTAATATTGATGTTTCGCATTGTTCGAATTTCTGCCTTTTTAAAATATTGATTATGCAAATAAGTTATGATTAATTTTAATTATTTTTATTGCTAAGTTCACTATCCAAGATATATTGTAATAAAAAAACTGAGAAACAAAGTGTTAAGTCATTACCGAATTATAACTATTTGAAATTATTGTAATCATGACTAGAAATTCCATACTTCACGACTTAGTAATATATGAACAACTAAAATTTTATCATGGTATTGTTTTAAAAAGGCTTTGCAAACCTGGAGGTAATACCCCGGAATACCCCAAGAATGGAAAATGAGAAAAGGTCACTAAAAAAGAAACTAAAATCTAGATGAAAATTGATTAAAATAATAAATATAACAACTTTATTTATTTTTTTAATAATCTATATTCGATTTGAATTCCATTGAAGAATATTTTAGGTATTAAAATAGAATTATCATGAAATTTGAGGATTATCAGATAAAATGAGGAATTAAAACATGATTTGAACGTAAATACCGTTGAAGATTGATTTTATTTCGAAAAATTTTCAGTTTTATTGATTTAACGACGGCAAAATTTATTTCATTTAATAAATTAATAATTAGAAATAATATGGAAAGATTATTTTTTTAAAAATAAAAAAAGGTTTAAATAATTTGAAATAATTGAAACATTTTGAAAATGATTTTTAATTAATCCAAAACGCCATTAAACTCAAATTTTATTGTCGCAATATATTTCGGTGGATTTTCCACCATCTTCAGGATGAATTAACAACAATTTCGCTGTCTATTATATAGCAAATTGATGATTGTGCAAACACCTTGCGTAATAACTAATTAAATATTTTCAACAAATTGGAAGAGAGACTTGTTTGTACATTAATGGACGGATTAAGTGATTTAATCAATAATGCTTCACAGGTAACTCTTTCACAATAATTTTTAAAATTACTGCACAATGTTTTAAGATTAGTTGTTTTCACCTTCGATTTACAACCCTTCATATGTCCAGCAATAATACTCCCATTACCCAATCCTTTGAGTTTATGTTCCAATCTGGTTTATCAATTTTCATGTAATGGGTGCAACGCTACATACATTGGAGAGACATCTCGTCATCTCTGTAAACGGATTCAGGAGCATGGACGATTGGGTAATGGGAGTAATATTGCTGGACATATGAAGGGTTCAAGAAAATGTTTTCCATGTCTGTGCTGTATTGAAATTTTTGGCTTATGTATACAATTTACCTTGGTGCCCGCTGCAGTCGTAGTATTTAGCAAAGGCGTAGGCGGATTTGTCCGGTAAAGCATAATCACCGATGGTAATAAACCATACTTTTGGTTGGTCATAAAGCGTAAAAATTTTGCGTCATTTAAGATAACATAATTTCAACGTTGCTAGTTGTAAAAGATTGTCCGCTCATGCAAGATTGCGGAACAAATACCAGTCATAATAATCCGTTTACATCAAGTTCCTTAATTCCAGGTTTTGAAAAGTTAAAATCTTCAATTTGAAAAATATGTGATCCATAATATAATGAATATACAATTTTTTTCTTAATCTTACTAAATCCGATACATTTTAGTAATCAATCTCCAACTTACATCGGTTTGTGATCTAATCGTGTTTATATGAAATATCACATACATTGGATCACATTTCGACCTCTATTAACGAATGAATGAGCAAAGACAATTGGATAATAGGTGCAAAAATTACTGAACATAATGTACCGTATTTTTCCATGTATAAGACCCCCTTTTTGTCAAAATTTAATGAACATTTAACGCGAATTTTCAAAAATTAGTAAATAATAGAAAAATTTCTCCAACACATTATTTCAATTTATTTATAATATACATAATCTGAGAAACTAATATTAATTTAGTCTAAAGATGACACAGGATTATCTTCTCAAATTAATTACTAAAATATATTTTTTTTAAATCATTCATACCTTTATTTTATTGGTTTGCCGGCATATTTTGAATTTTAAATCAATATTACATAGATTTACTATGAAATATGTATTTATAAAATATTATTATTCATCGTCCTCTGAAGTGTTTTAAAACCTTCACAAAATGCCACAATAAATTAAGCTTTGAAAACTAGAATGAGAAATGGCAACCAAAAATTTACTTTCTTAAGCAGTTTTTAATACTTTTGTTTCGTGATAAATTTGAATTTAAATAATTTTTAAAAAAATTAATGCTAAATGAGAGGGTGAATTCGGAAATCTCTGACATCAATGATAATACAGGCGTATCAAAAAAAACTTAAAATGACCCCCATCTCTCAATTGAAAACAAAGTTAAATTTAACTTCTTTCACTAGTCAAAACAATGAATCGGTAATTACAGAATCTAAAAAATTTGACAAAAAACAGAATGAAAATCCTTTATGACTTCTTAACAAAATCGAAAACTCAAAAATTTTAATTGTCATCGAAACATGAAATTGATCGAATTGATTTGGAAAAAAACTGTTAATTAAATATCAATAGAAATTGTGAATTTTTTGTAAATATATTTTTTTTTGATTTAAAAAAAACAATGTTAATACTGGTCGTTTCTGATTGACCGTTGTGAGATATAGAATGGTAAAAAACTTTATTTTTAATTTTTTGTGACAACAATTTTCATTGTTGTTTTATCGAATTAATTTTATTTTGATTTTTGACGCGAACTTTGTTTAAAAATTTGATTTCGAAATAAATTTTGAAAATATTCTGGAATTCTCTGCAATTGAAATAAAATTAAATAAATTATCGATTTTTTAAGCTTTTCACAGGCGGAATGCAAATATTTATTAAAACAATAGAAGGGAAATTTGTTGCTAAAGTTCTAAAAAACGAGAAAATCATTGATGTAAAAAGAATTCCAAAAGAGCTTGGATTGGTCTTAGATGAGTAGACATTATATTATGATGGAAGAATACTGGATGATGATAAAACAATTGATTAATATGGAATCAAAACCTTTCTATAATTAAAATTTCTGATCGATTGAGCATGAACGTCCTCGGAATCGATATCGGTACGAAATCCGTAAAAGTATTTTTAAGCAATGCCAAAGATAAAACAATACTGAACTCTCCGATAAAAGACACTAATTCCACGATTATTAATCAAAATCAATTTTATCATGAGCAAAATGTTGACAAAATATTCGAAACGATTGGAGAGATATTTAATGAAATGAAGGGTGACGGTTTGAATAATGTGAGATATACTGGAATATCGGGACAAATGCACGGTGTTTTGTTTTGGAATGACGACAAGGACTAGTCGGCTACAATTGGCACTCGAATTTGATTACCTGCATGAATCAGAGAGGTAATGCCGATGGTTTCATTGAGTCTCTACCGAAAATGCCGGCGTATTTGGTTACAGAAATGCTCGTTAACGGACAACATTTGAGAGATAAAATTGATTAAGTTTCGGGTCTCGAATTGCCGAAAAACAATGTGAGATGATTTTTTATTTGTCCCCCCGACCCGAGGCTCGCTCCCCACCGCCAGCGCGCAACAGCCACAAAACCGCTGTGCCCGCTCTCGCATTACCACTTTAATTCAGGAATATTTTTCATTTACAGTAGAAGTTTACAAATGTAATGTGTTAAGAGCACCAACGCAATTACTATGCACACATTTATTACTTTTGCATTTAGAGTCATCACAACTTTAAGAAGTTCTTTCATCATTTTTCATCATTCTAATTAGTGTAGTTTTTTAATAAGGATTTATCAAACCAATTTCCTAAAATTAATTATTATTTTAACTTTAAAATATTTCATAAAAAGATAAAAAATAATTAACTAATTTTGAAATTATTAAAACCTCTAAAAATAATTTAATTAAGACATTAACATGCTTAGTTTAATTTTAGAAAAATACTTTTAGTATGTGAAATAAACCTATACTAGTACTTTTTAAATTAAAATTTATCAGATTATTAAATTTTCTTTAATTTCTAAATGTAAATTCTGTTTGAATGATCAGTTATCACAAATACAATAAAGCTCCAATTTTCCAATTGGATGCGAGAATCACAATTCCGATTTCCGCACACTCAAATAAATACATCCCACCTATACACAATTTAAATATTCCTCGAATAATAAAACAGAAATTCTAAGTAAAGTTATTGAAGAAATCATACAATTTTATTGAAATAAAATTGTTTTGATAAACGAATTTTTACAGAATTTTTAATAAAATGTATGATCTAAAAGAACAGCCGTTTGTATTAAGAAATGATTCTTTATTATTTTCACAGTGATTAAACTGTTCGTAAAATAATATTCTTGATGTTTCATTTAAACAATATTAATGTAAACATATTTTCTGTTCAGTTTTCAGTCATTTGAATAAAAGATACTCTTTCCGGCAGCACTGCTGCGTAATTAACATCGACGGTAAACGCAAAAGAAAGCTTGCTTGGCATCAATTATATAAATACTAATCATTTCAGAATTGTAAAAATGTGGATTATTAAAAACGAGCTAAAATTATAAAACTTAAATGAAATTTAAATAAAACTAAAGGCAGAATACACTCTCTGATTGCCTAGAGTAGTTAAATTAAGGTGATAGAGAGAACGGATACAAATCGTGATCGACAAAGATTACCAACTCAGTTAAATATATCGATTCTATTGGATTGCAAGCAAGATTCACAAATAATAAATTTGGAATCTGTTTAAAGATCTCCCCCAACACAGAATCGATGTTGATTTCTAAAACTCCTATCCACTCAATCTCCTCCCAGTTCCGACGTTTGTATGCAAAACTAAAATTAACAAAGTGGAGCAGACAAACGATGACTGGAATATCTGCAGTTGTGATTTCAGAAAATAAGAATAGTGTTCAGTATAGCGCTGTTCATTACAAACGAAGAATGGCAATTCCTTCACTGTGCACGAACAAACAGTCTCTCAACTAATTAGAAACCGAGAAAACCACTTAATGAAACACTCTGCTGAGCGTGCGGCAAATACACAGAGATACGTATAAATGTCTTGTGTCTCTGCCATAGAAATAATCCGATGATTATTCTCCGACATAATGCGCTGATGCATATTGTCGAAGAAACGATATCATCGGAAAAATCAAACCTACAATAATTAAAGACTATGAGTGCACGTGGTCTGACTCTAAAAGCAGAGTTGACTTACAAATATTCAATAATGGTACAAAAGAACTCTGGCTGATCGAGGTAAAAACACCGTATAATACGCTTAGAAGTCTAAAGAAAGCAAGAAAAAACAATGAGACGAAGTATATAAAGCGGAAGCAGAAGGTCAAAAAGCACCAAAAATGATGGATAGTTCGTCTGGGCACCATTGTGGTGGGTTCCTTGAGTTCCTGGCCGAGTGAAAAGGAAACTATACTCAAAATATTAAAGCTTTCACATATGACAACAAAAATCTGAGACGCATGTGTATTGTCTCCCATGTCAAGTATTGTACTTTGACATAGAGGAAACACAACAGCAGCCAGTGGAACCCCCTCACATCAAATTCAGCGACTGTTGTTCCTGCAATGGTAGTAGTAGGGTAAAAAGAAGACACGAGTTATGCACTCCAATGAACGACTCTTGCTCGGGTGTTCATAAATTATTCGAGGATAACGATAAGTATTCCGAACAGGAATGTGGTTGTTTTGTATGTATTTTGATAATAAAATACTTTAATCGAACTCATATACTTTTACTAATTTTATTTATCAAAAAATTACCCCCCAGGCTTGTACCCTTGATCCATCCTTGTCTTCTATTGATGCCCAATTCAAGATAGCACCGTCTTGTTGATGTTTCCATACTTTCAACGACTGATGCCGCTTCGTGAAATTTATTATATTTAGTAAAAGTTATTTTAGACTAACCAGATTAAGGAGCATCCATCACGGAGACTGTTTAATCAAATTTATTTCTCATTTGGTAGATTGTTAGATGCGTAGGTAGAAGAGATGCATAGGATGACTTTCATTCTTCAATAACATCAGTAAAGTTTTCATGTTTCCGATAACTTTTTTAAATGAATATACGCACTTACATAGTCAGTTTGCGAGAAATCATTAAAATGAATAACGAATGCTGAATGATGAACAATAAATCCTCATTACATTGAGTAATTTAAACATTCTGGCTAACCGTTTGTGTTGTGAAAGTGAAACTATTCTAATTGTTGACATTTTAACTGTTAATTGTATTCTAACTGTATAGTGACTTTATTACCCTCTATATAATATTGCATTCTAAACTTCAAACTATTCTAACAAATATTTGTTATAATAATATCAAAAAAACAATAAATACTTATTATTTTTTAAGAAGTTTACATTTTACTTGTTTTCTACAGGTTAAATTATTTCTACCAAATTTAATTTTAAAAATCAGAAATATTGCTAAAATTATGCGAAAGTTATTAGTTTATAATTTCACTCAGCCAAAATATATGATGTATTTTGCTAAATAATCCCTTAATATAATACTTTGCTTAACTTAATAGTTTCATATTGCAAATTATGGGCTATATTTGCTTTAATTATTTTATCTTCATAAAATATCAATTGTTAAAAATAAATTGATAAAGATTTTCTTTAGTATTTAATAAAAATTAATTTGAAGTTAAAAACATACTTTGGTGTTAAAGTAAGCTGTAAAATTTCTTTTTGTCCTATCAATGTTTGTTCAGAATTTTATCAAAACGTTTTATCTACAATTTGTATCATTCCTCTAAATCCGTTTATACTGTTGTGATTTAACTATTTACTTATTTATTTATATTTTTAATATTGAAATACATTTTAGCTTTTATGTGCCAACATAATTCTTTCTTGTGTTACCAATCACTAAAAAAGAAGTCAACAGACCGGTGGAGTGTTGTAGTTCATGTTGCAGTGTCATTTTCATTTATGGCTTCGGGGCTCTTTGGAATAATCGGTTATTCAACCTTTACTGGTTATACACAGGGTTAGTTTTCTTTTGCTTTAAATTTAGACTAAATTTTCATTGTGGGGAATATTTGGAATGTTTGATGTTTTGTGGTTGAATGTTGTATGTTGATTTGGAATTGTGTCTCTCCTACCCAGATGGATGATTAATATTTTAATTCTTGTTATCTGAAAATATTTAATGTTTAAATTTATCTCTAATTTAAAACAATTGTAAAATTTTAAATAAGTGTTTTTTTTCGGAATTCAAATTATGTTTTAGTATGTGTTATTATTATTGTGTTATCAATATGTGTTATTATTGATTGGAATTATCTTTATAAAACAATCGGAATTCAATTTACTGTGATTGATCAAGTGCACCAGTCTACCTGATTCTTCTGTTGCATCGACACAATATTTTAAATCCTTATACTTAAAATAGAACATGTATGATCCTTTCGATTAGTCTTTTTGATAGATTGCCTATGTGTTATTATTATTATTATTTTTTTTATTATTATTATTATTATTACTATTATTATTATTATTATTATTATGTGTTATTATTATTATTTCAATATTTTCTCTGCCAGATTTAAATCGACATTATCGTAAAAATCAATGTATCCCAATCTCTGAAAACATTCATCGACCTTTTGCTTGTTTTTTTATATATAATGATATGTTCTAAATAACATTTATGAAATAATTAAAATAATAAAAAAAGTATTAAAAATTAAATAAAGAATTAAATAAAAATTAAAAAACAATTAGGTTAAAAATATAATTAAATTTGAAAATTAACCAAGAAACTGAGTTCAACTGAGTTTAAAAATAGTTCTTTGTTATTTGGATTGACCGAACATTACATGTTCGAGTCAGTTGTTGTATGCCGCTAGTTGTAAAGTGAAAATATCGAGTCCGTGTGTATTCGAGAGAGAAAGAAATACTTGCTCTGATTGAGCAGCCGATCAGAGCAAGTATTTGGAATCGACATATTACTAAAAATTACAGTTTTCTAGATTTTCAATGTTCGTTTGAACAAATTCTTTTTTTCTCGATTGAAGAATTTTCAAACATGTATCGATTGACAATTACAAATACATTTTGTCGATTGATTATTTTTCGAATTTAATTTTGCTCGAATGAACATTAATTCCTTATATTCTGTTGATTAAAGAGAGAAATCTGATTCATTTTTTGTCGTTAAAACATATTAATTTTACTAGTGCGATATATGTTTCTCCATTCTTCCACTTAGCTCTTACAAATAGATTTCTATTTGGGTATTTGCACATCGTAATGGGGCTTGAATGTTAGCGCCCGTTATGTTTGTTAGGGAGTAAGTCATCAGAAGAAAATTTGTGAGTTAGAGTAGAAATGCAAGATGAGATTATTTGCATAACATTGACGAGAATAGAAGAATAAAAAAGAAATAAGAATAAATTAAG
>MQRK01129600.1:0-10486 GCA_001938485.1 Girardia tigrina
TATTCTGTCGATATCTATTTCATTAATAAAATATTTTATTTTCAAATGGCGTTTTTTAATTTATAAAAATTACTTGCCGTTATTTTTCAAATTTATCAATTATTTATGAAACATTTAACTTTTTAATAAATTTATATCTTGAATTGAAAAGAAATTGAACATAAAGTTTTGGTTTCTTAATTAGTTCCAAACTTTCCCGTTGTTAGTGATTTAAGGGACAGCGGAGTCCAAATTGACTTTGATCAACTGGAATAGTATTAAAATACAAATTTTACCTACGACTTAAACATTTATAACAAATATTCAATAGATGAAAGGAAGCTTGTTGCCTATAAAATAACGATTTGTGTAAAATCATATACGGAAGTACTGACACAAAAGTTTCTAAAATGAGTTACTTATTTGCCGTTGCAATGCTGATAATGATTTGCAAGACATTGGTAAAATATTTTTATTTATTATAAATATTCATTGAGTTCAAATTAAAAATGTCAGTTTGTTCTGGATTCTATCAACAGTTGTAATAAACCAACTGGAAGAGGAAAAATAATAGTTGAAGTCTTCTCATTTGCAACATTAATTAATGTTTGAAGATAACGCAGCTGGATCGCTGTTGAAGATTCATTTAATATTTTGCTGGCTTCCTTTAATGCTTGTGAGGCACACTTTTCTCCTTCTGAAGCTATTTCCTAAATAAAATATATGTTATATATATATATATATAATGACATGTTATTAATGTAAATATATATAATATAATATAATATTTTTAAATATAAAATTTTAAATTTTACTAATCATAATAATTGTTTTAATCGTTGTAATAATTATAAATATAATCATAATAACTGTATAATTTTCGCTATTGTCAGTTAGACAAATTTGCATATTTATATCAAGTGTAACATTCTTGTTTATGGAAAAAATTCACAAATAATCTACGTTAAAAAAATTTTCAACACGGTTTCCTTAGGTCAATTGAAATTATTAATCCTAAAATTAGCAAATAAATTATGAAAGTTTTCTACGAAATTATATTTTAAGATCTTAAAAGAGATTTTTATTTTGAACTTAAAAAATGAAACTCTTCAAATTTTGTAAGACAATTTCAGCTTTATCTTCAAGCTTTTAAGTAAAAGTAACTTTAAGGAGTTTGTTAACTTTCTTTTCGTGGTAAATTAAAATAATTTTAATATTTTTTATCATTTCTAAATTATCGCTCAAATTTATTATTTATGAAATTTGGAAGAAAAAGTTCAAGATGATTTTAAAATTCCAGGGGATTTTAGATCCGGCCACATATCTTCCTTTTTTGTTGACAGATGTTCCGTTAAATATTGGATGAAAAGAAACAAATCAACTGTGAAGATGTACTGCAAGTCTTGGACAATTCATTCGGGCTAACCAGACGATCTGCGTTCAGCCAACTGATTAATTTGAAATATTACGAAGGACAAACTATCGACGATTACGTTTCCCAAGTAAAGATGCTGGCGTCAGAAATCGACGATCTGACCAAGGCGGCCTTTATGGCTGGATTGTCGTTCGAATTGCAATTGAATTTCGAGCAGGCCGGTAATCAAAATTTAAGCAAAATGGTCGAATATGGTCGCAGGAATAGTATTATCATATAGTATTTAGGAATTAAAAAGTGTGTACCACAAAGTTCAATGTCAGCGGTACAAAATGTTGATGAGGGAAAGATCATTTCTAAAGAACAAGGTGAGATCAACGGAAGTAGAAGGAGTCAGGAAACGAACAGGGGAGTTTATAGACTTCGGCTATCTCCCTTCGACATTTCCGGCGTTACCAACCATGACTGTCATTGTTAACAACAGGTCGGTTACAGCGTCGATAGATTCGGCTTGCTCGAACACTGTTGTTTTGAAAGAAATGATCAAGAGAAGCTCCTTAGGTTCGTATGAGCAACGAATTTTTTTAGCAAATGGCGATGATATTTCTGTGGGATAAGTGATGTGGAACTGATTATAAACAATAGAACTATGAAAGTAGAATGTTCGGTTATGAAACACTTACCCTATGATTTTAGGAATTTTAATCGGTATGGATGTTAAAAGATGTTAATAAGCGAACTTGGGGGTATGAAAATTATTAAAGATGTTGTCAAATTTGGCGTTTGTGGAGGAGAAAGAATCATTAAGGCGAGTGACAATATCAGTTGTGTCACTGGTTTTTGTGCCAAATGTTAGCATGAACAAACACAACTATGAGATTGAATTTAAGTATAATTGGACGGTTAAATGGAAGTGAAACGATGAAGCTCCGAGATATCTACCAATTCGACATTCGACCTTTAAAAATGACAAATTGAAAGACGTAGCCACAATGAAAATTCTTGAGGATTGGAAGAAAAAGGGCTATTTAATTGAATATGACGAGAAGGAAATGGGTAAATCGATATGATCTATACCCATACTTGAAATATTACAAGTTAACAAATCTAAGATAAGACTGATCTTTGATTTTAGGAAGTTAAACAATTATGTTGATATGTACAGTCATTTTAAATTATAATTTTCATAATTTTAATAATTGTCTAAATAAATATAAATAAAAAAATGTTTTATCTTATCAGTACTGACGGATTAACAGTGGGATATTTTTTTAAAAAGGTCATATAAAATTTACAATTAAATATTCCCATCAAGTTGTCTCCTTCATATTGATCACGATTAAGTTATGGGGAAGTAAATTAAATTTATTTATTAATGAAAATTTATGAAAATAAAACAATGAAAACGTTTTTGTTTAAAATATATTGGGTTTTAGAAAACATTTTTTATTATAAAAATCTGTGTAAAAGCCAAGCTCTAAACATGTATCTTGCTTATAGATTCTATCTTTCGTTCTTTTTTATAATATATTCTTTGAATATTTTTATTATGTTTCTTTGTTTCCATAAATTATTCTTTATTATTTTTGTTATTCAAACAAATAATCAAAATACCATACTTTGAAAGATTTAAAGCATTTAAGAATAGTATTTGCAAGAATATAGGTTACCAAAGTGATTTCAATGACATAAAAAGTTCAAAGCTTCTCCTCAAATTAATGGAAAACGATTTGTGGATTGCATCTAATGTTTCTTAAGTTAATTGTCCCAGGTAAAAATCTCGAAACCCGGATTAGTGAACATTCACAACCAAGTCCATGGAGTAAGGTTCTTGATTATTGGTTATATTGTAAAAATAAAAACTCCTCGGTTTCAAACAATGAGTTTTCTGTTTTACAAAAAGGATTTGATTCACACTACGAGCGGCAGTATTGTAAGACACTACAATTTATTATTAAACATTCAAAATGGACAAAGTAAAGCCGTTTCAAATATTAAAATCTTTAATTAGATTTTAAAACATTTTTCAATAATTATCCAATAATACCTTGATTTATTATAATAATCAATGAAATCTTTCTCTTGAAACAAACATTAAAACTATCAAATATAAAATTATAAAATCTGATGATGGATTGTAAAACTTCAAAACATGTTCAATAATCAATTTTTTTACAAATCTTTAAAAATGATTTATTCTAGTTTCAGTTTACTGATCACATATTAATGTACGCTAGAATAATATATTAATCTCAAAATTTAGTAAATAATAATTTGTATTTTTCTTATTACAAATGCAAAATTATATTATAAAAATCAAAGTAACATTATATTTCATTTTATTGAGACGTTTTACGATACTTTTCAATATTCAATATTTTACATACTAAAAATAATTTCTTTATAATATTATCTTGCACGATGAAACGGTATCAATTTTAAAGTAATTCAAAATTAAAATATAATAATTATCATATTCTAGAATATTAGATTAATCAAGTAATGATTTTCTAGACATTTACAAATTACTTATGATAATCCTATATACTTGTGTCACGAACAATATAAATACCAAGAGAACAGAAATAGTATGAGGATTTCATCGATTATTACTAATTTTTGCCACTTTGTCCCTGACAATTTTGTATTCTTCTCAAAAAATTTGAAAACTAGCGACGTATTTCATAAACATGACATTATCAAGACTATTAACCATAAAGCTCATAATGCTCAGATAAACTAGTAAATAAAAAAATTTATATACATTCTTTATGCGAACAGAACTCTACTTGGTCAACAAAATTTAAATTAAAAAAAATAATTTCAAAAGAAACACAATAAAAAATTAAAAAATTCTTTTGGCTAATAACTTTAAATCAGTTTACTGAAGTTTCTTTATTTTTCAATTTACTTTTTGCGTAATATAAAATACTTATACTCTATAAGTAGATCCTTTTCAATTAATATTGTTCTGGAACTCCGATTAGACCGTTTTGTTTCAATTTCAAGAATTGTAAATGTTTTTTAATCAAATTTCCACATTATCATTTATTGTCATCAAAAATGAGTAAGTGTTTAAAGTTTGGAGAAAATTGATTGCGTAAAAGGCCTTCAAAAATATATTTCTAAATTTCATGGATACATATATATATATAGAAAGCAAGCTAATAAAAATGATAAAGCAAGCTAATAATTAATGATATGATTTTGGAAAAACATTTTAACGACATACCAGCAAAAAATGACATTTTACGAGATAATCACAAAATTATATACAATTGTATTCAATTATAAAAAATGTCACCCACCATGTAGTCTAAAGATTTGTATGCTACCACATCATTACGGTGATATTCATCTACAGATGCGCTTATTTATCAAATATCATTATATAACAGGTAACGCGAACAAAGTTTTCTACTGCGTGACAGAGAGGAGCAATGTCTTGAAAAACTTTTGTTAGCCTCTCAGCACACAAATTACTGCGGTGAGTCAGTATAGAGGAATGACTTTGTGATCATTGTTTCTAAATGCAGCAAAATGCCTTTGAATAAAGAAGAACTGCATCATGCAGAAGGTCGTACTGCTCTGAACAGTACAACTGATCACTGAACCATGCGTCACACCAAGCACCACAAATAAATCTGGATACTTATTCTACATGTTATCGCTCAGTAGGCAACAGTATGTAGGCTGACAAAGTAAATATTGCGCGTGAGTTCCAATGGGCATTGCTGATGCCGGGCAGTGCAACAAACCTAATGTTAGGCATAATGTTGAAATTTTGATAATGTCTGAATACTCTAATTAGATGATGTAGAAACTTCATGTCGGCACGTCAACTTTGTTTTTCTTCAGGTAGATCTACGGCGTTATTCTCTCTATTTCTAAATGCTTCCTTGAACATATCGTACTCCTCAATAATCCTTGTCAAAAATTGGTAGAGTATGTTAGGAGACTGAATCACATCACCGAACATTTGATCACACACGTATCTAAATACACGATCTAATACATGGTACCGGTATCCAATAAAAATAAGTGCGGATTCCTGATGTTCTACGAACTTCTTCTTAAGTCTACTAACAATACCAGACCTAGAACCAATGTTAACATTTGTTGTATCTGATACAATCATTTTAATAGCCGGCCTTTAATCTGTACTCATCCAATACGTTATGAATTGCGTGTGCAATGGTAGCAGTTTTGCCATCGGGTAGCACCAAGACAGCTACTCTAAATTCTCTATTTTCTTTCTTCAATACAACTACTTGGTGTTTTTTTCTATTCATAATCTTCTTATCAAAATGTAAGCACCATAGACTTTTATTCAAACTTAGTTAAAAGATTTCTTTAAGTTGACGCGCTTCCCTGTAAACAGCTCGGTAAACACCTGACTGAGAAGGGGTTGGTATTTGGATACCGACTTGGAGCAAAATATGGCTTACTGTAGCCGCCCTTCGAACGGGCAACTTTGCTGATCGCACTAACTTAACCGCACTACATATAAACTGCTGAGAACGTTGTTAACGCGTCTGAAAGGGAAACATTTGTGCCTCATAATCTTCATCATCATCATCCCCATCTCCACCATTTTCACCATCATCGTCGTCATCATCAGTATCAGGTTTATCGTCATCTTTACTACATATTTTTCTGCGCTTTGAATGTTTTTGTCAGTTTTTGTGAGCTGCAATCTTAAACCAGCAAGCTTGAGCTGTTTATATGTCCTCCCTTTGTATCATCACTTCATGAAGTTTTTTATATTCAGTACATAGCCAATGCCCAGTTAAGTTAGTAACGTCGAAACAATTCATGTATGCATGGAATCTTTTCATTGTCGTTTCAATTTTCCGAACAAGCGAGTGGGAATAAAGTATAGGAAAATTAAGCTGATTTCACAGATGTTGAACTTCTTCTCCAATTAGTTCTATTTGTTTCTTTCTAGATTTATCCGCTTCAGTCAGACCCAATTATCAGCCAATTATCAAATATTCCTTTGATATTTTGCTCAATAAATCCAACACTTTAATCTCAATAGCAATTTTTCCACTTTTTTTTACTAGAATCCTGAAACTTCGTTAAATTACGACTCCACGTCTCCTTGATTTTAGCAACAGCAACCGATGATTTCATGGAATATATGTCAAAAATCAATTAATGATGCAATCTACAATAATATCTACAATCGACAATAACAATATTTAATTAACAAAGGAAAACTTCTGATATGAAATTAGAAAAAAAAGCATTTAATAATAATTTATAAAATTAAAGGTCAATTGGTTTCAATGGTATAATTTCAAATTTCGAAAAATAGTTTGGTGGGTGAACTTTTATCAAGTAACTAGCATAATTTTGGTGTACTTATCTTTCTTTCATGAAAGTTCACCCACTACTTCTATGCCAAATCATTTTTTTGCATTTTTTAAGAGAAAGAGAGTAAGATAATATAAAGAATGGGAAAGGAAGCATATTATCATAACAATCTGACATTGTTATAGGGGGTACATCTATATTGCCGGTACGCAAACACAAAGTCTTTTAGTACATAACATTCTTAATATATTAAATAAATTTAAAAATGTTTTTGAATGACATTTAACTAATTAATAGCTTATAATTAAAAATTAAATATAAATAAATATGAGTGTTTTATTTTCCCTTAGGTTTTAATATTATTAAAAAAAAGTAAATTTTTCGAATAGAAATTATGAAATATAACTTAAGCACTTGTAAAGTTTTTTAAAGTGAGTTTCTTTGTAATTGCCAGGAAATCAACTGTCTACGAGAAAACAATTTTGATAATCTTCAATCTTTAAAATGAATTTTTTCCAGTAAAAAGGTTTTGTTAAAAACATTTGTTTTACTTTATGACTAAATAAATAAATAACATGTACATATCTTAAATAAATATTACATATGGAGAGACTTCTGGGAGACTTATTGCTTCTTTTTTTTGGAAATTCATTTTTTATAAATGTTGTAAAATTAAAAACACGTATTTATGAATTTCAAGTTAAATTTATATTTATATTTATTATTATTTTATTTATATTTAAATGATCTCCTTTCTGGCCCAAAGATTGTCTTTCAATCAAATCCTTTCGTCTTTTAATCAGATTCATGATAGTTTGCATGACATTTTACTAGGTTATTTAGCTTCGTGTGTTTGATGAATATAATAATATAATGAAAAAATATTTAAAAACATAATTCAAAAATAATTTGATTCAAATGTAGACAAATTGTTATTTGTTGGATTTATGGATTGGCTAGTGTCTCACCAAGATATGATTTTGTCAATATTATCGAGTGAATGTGTACCGCGGAAAAGACAAAAAGTGATATCGAATGACTTGCTTTGATTGGTAAGCCAATCAGAGCGACTAGACAGTCATTTAAATTTTTAACTTTTATGGTTTACGAATTTTGGGATCACGATTTGATATTTGTTAACAATTTAAATTATTGGTGACGTTTTTATAAATTCGTTGACGATCTTAAACTTTTAAGAAATTGATTTAAAGTGAATTCACAAATTTTATTTGTCGAAGAATATAAATTAAATAAATTTTTTGTGTGAGATAAACATTCTACAAAAAAATGAAATGAACGAAAGAAAAGCGAAATTAAGGATAAATAAAAAATAGGCCCATCACCACGAATAACTTGACTCTGTTACTACCAGTATCTGCCCCCTTTAAGACTACCGGAAAAATATTAAATGTATAAATTCTATTTCAGTGCATCAATTGGATTCATCTCCTAGATTTGACTTTCGTCTTTATGGTTAAGATTCGTTCATACTGGAAGAAGCATTTTATCAATTATTTGGTGAAAGAAAATTCTTTACCTTTTACTTTGCGTTTCGATAATATATTTGTATGACTTAATTTAAGTAAGTTTACTCGTCCTTTATAGGTTCTTTATTATCTACTAAACTCAAATCTCAAACGTTTTTTAAGCCATACATTTTATCCATTTTTTAGTTCAATGACTTTTTTTTCCTTTTTATGCAAGATAGTTTTCTTGAACGAAAACCTCTCTTACTTTGAACAAAATTAAAATTGTACCATAATACTTGTTAGTGACCATCAATAAACCCTTCGATAAACTAATGGACTCAGTTTGGAATCCAAACTCCAAATGGTGTATGGTTTATCTTTTGGTAAATTTTAAACTATTTAAAACAGCAATATGTGAGACATAAATTATATTTCAGAATTATAATTGTAATAAAGATAGAAAATGCGAAATTCTAGCTTTGAGAATATTTTCCAATTACAATTATATGAGTCTTGAATGCTTTATTTGCAACCCAAAAACAATTATGGAACTTTGGGAGAGTTATATAATCGTACAATACTTCATATGAAAAAAAGATATTTTGATTTCAATTTTAAAATTAAATTTTAAATTAAATTAAGAAAATTATTTTCATCTTTTTTTTCCAATTAGTCTCACAAACCATTATAAATGATTCATTTTAAAAGAAAATATACTTTTGCTCGCGCTTCTCTTGCAGCTTCCGCTTCGGCAGCCATCGATCTTTGAAGAATCTTTGGTAACCGGCAATCTTTTCTAAATTAAAATTAAATAATTTATAATGATAATTTTTTGTTGAAATAACTTAAAAATTTTCGAAAAATCAGTTAATTTAATTAAATTATTTATTAAGAAAATAGCTGAATTAATTTCATTATTACTAATATTTTTTTACTAATGTTCAGTACTCGAAAAAAGTAATTAGTTAATTAATCTATTTATTTATTAATAGGACGAAAAGTATTTAGGAAGTTTCATTCTCAAAGTGAATAAAGGTGAAATTGTTACCGACCAGGAAGTCGTCTTGAAGATTATGTTAATTTCATTAAACATTTTAAGCTAAATTCTTTTAATTCCTTTGATTTTATAAAAAGATCATAAAAATTTTCTTTTTTATAAACTATTAATAATTAGTTTTAATTTTTAGAATTTTCTAATATATTTTACTTTATAATTTCTTTAATTTTTGATTTTTCTGTAGATTTAAATGTAAAAAATAGATTTTATTATAAAAATTAACAGATTGATGAATTAAAGTAATTATTATTTCGAGGGAAAATTCTGAATGTTGTAAGTTTTTATGTTTGTATGCTGTTAAGATTGGTGACTCTCCTACTCAGATGGGGTTGATATGTTATTGATTAATTATCTAAATCTAATGCGATTAATTTAATGAGATTAATGTCTAAATACTAATTAATTAAAAAAGTATGATAATTATAAATTTTAATAATATTTTTTAGGAAACGATTTTAAACATATTGAATTTAATATAATTTAAAAACTAATGCTTATTTTAAAAATTACTTAATTCATTTTTATCCAATAAAATTTTGAAAAATTAAAAGTTAATATTATTTCTTATCTCATTAATTAAATCAAAGATTTAAATATATATACAAAAAAACCCATTAATCAAGAAAGATGCTTTCCATAGATTGTGTTCCTGAATATGTTTGTGTTGTTAGTAAATGTTTACACTCAAATTGTGATGTTGCTAATAATTAAATAAAAGGAAAAATTTCGGGCGGATTTATTACAGAAAACTGCAAACATCAAATGATAAGATTAGAAAAATTTACAAAAAATTTGAAAGATTTTTGAAAAGAATAATAAAATTTCATCCAAAGTTTTTCGGAATTGAGCTTCACATACGTTTAAAAGAGTTCCAAAACATACAAATATCAATTTTATTTAGGCTATCTTCCGTACCCGAGTTGCAAAGTTACATGTGGTATCATTCTCCTTCCTTGAAATTGTTTTCGTGTAAATGATACCCTTCATAAGATTTAGAGATGATCTGCACTTAGTGTCCATAGAGTTATTCCAAATATTATATGAAATATTATTATTTAATAACAGAGAAACATTTCATTAACTATTTAAAAGAATTATTGAATCATTATTTTATAAACCTTTAAAATGTAAAAAACTTTAGATGTAAAGTTTACATTTCAAGTGAATTTTTACGGCTAAAATATTTTTTTAAATGCTACAATCTAAATTTTTACAGAAAATAAGATTAAAAATATTTTTAATTAATAAAATACTAAACAAGGATTTATTCACTAAGGAATATAAAAA
>MQRK01129606.1:0-38259 GCA_001938485.1 Girardia tigrina
AAGGCACTCCAAAGCACACACAACTTGTCTGTTCCCTCAAACAATGAATAATTATCAAGAGGAATACAAAGCACATAGGAGTTGCCGTTGAATTCTAAAAACGGATTGGGGCTCAGAGTCAACAAAGGTGTTGTCGAGAGGAGGGAACACGACATTTAGCTATATAAGTCGAGGGACTTTTGTGATATGCTGAAACTTTCAGGTTGTACAAAGCAAAAATCCTATTTAGAAGTATTTTGTGAGGAGAACATGTTACAGATGTAACTTACTTTCAAATTTTGTAAGACACTGCGACGTTGATGGAAAGTTATCAACTTCAATGTGAGTTATTCTTTTGTACATACTTAAACAGATCACTTAGTTTTATTTCAAGACAATGCAAAATCAGTTATTGTTATTGCGGAAATTAATTGGAAAAACATTGTCTTATTGACTTATCTCATTTCGTTTGTATAATGAAGCATCATTGCCATTTTATAATATTTAGCTTACAAAGTATTTACCATAGCTCCAATAATAAAAATGTGTTGCGTCTATTGATAACGTTCTTCTATTCATGAGTTTCATTGATGGTGAAACATTCAAAACTATGTCTTTTGTTCTAGAAACTTATTAAAAGTAGATCAATCAACAAGAAAAGACGAAAGAAAAAATACATATAATGAGTATATTATATAAATTATTTCCGATTTTAAATATCAAAAGTAGCATAGTTAAGTTTCAAAGATGTGTAATTTCCGTATTTTGCCTCCAGAAACTCTCTTTTGCATTGGGCTTTGAGAACATCTACCCCTTTAGTCAGTATATTAAAAAAGCTGTTCTTTTCATATTGTTAAACAACGATTTATTTTTCGTGTATTAGTTTCGCATAAAAGCATCTTTTTGTAAGTTTTTACATCATTTCTGTACCATTTATTGAAGTTGTTTTTGCAGAAGTGAAATCGATTCCAGATGTAGAGAGTTCAGAGAGAATTGTTTCTTTTGAAATAAAACCATTGGACAAACGAATTAATATGACTATAAATGAATCAAAAAATGTTATTGATATTAAAATACAAATTTGTAAAAGATGGATGCATTCAATGCCACATTTTTGTAAAATTATGCGGTTAAGATACAAAGGAAAGATTCTGGATGATAATCAGTACCTACCGCCGATCAGTGGTCCCCAAAGTGATGTCGTGGTTTGTGAGATCAAGGATTCAATCGACGAAAGGTTTCTACTTGTGTTGTTGGATCATTTGTCACATAAATTTAGAGAAATTCTCATCCTCCATTTACAATCGGATATGGATCTTCCAAGTATAATTCAAATTGAAAAAAGCGAAACTGTATCTAAATTAAGAGGAATCATTAAAAAATTTCTACATAATCAAATTAAGTTTGAAATTTTTAAAGAAAATATAATCCTACCAAACTCGAACTCTCTTTTGAAATGTGGAATAAAGGAAGGCGACTGGATCACAATCGTTGAAAAGTTTTTTTTATTAGTAATATTCAATAATTTTATAATTTATTTAAGAAAGTCCGGTTGTTTGACCATGACGTCGCTATTCGATGACCATAACTTGAACATTGAATATTCGAATATTGATCGAATCTCTAAAATCAACAAAAAAGGTGCCGAACAATGCAATATTGAGCCAACAAATTTTGTTTCCCTTCATGATAAATGTGTCTTTGATGAAGAAGTCCGCCTCTTCAGATATGATTTTACAGATGGATCACCCATAAAATATTTTTGCTTGAAAAGGTTTTTATTTATGTATACAATTTTTGTATTGTGTTAACATCATTGAATAGGATGAATGGCATTGAAATGGAAAATAACCCGATAGATGAGACTTCTACTTCCAAATTATTTAAAGCGAAACATATCGAACGTAATGAAAATTTATTAGTTTTGAAATACAAATTGTCGGTTCACAAATTAAAGCAAAATTCATTTTTCCTTAATCAATTAACGACGCTGGCTAAGACTCAAGATAATGAAGGATTTGCCAAATTATTTGGTATTTTCAGAGATGAAAAATATTTTTATGAAGCAATAAAAGAAGGCGAATGCGTAATTTTTACATTTTATTGATTTTACCAGACTTTGGTCAATTTGAAACTCACTGTTTTTATTTACTTTGTCGCATCAATAACCGCCATTTCATGAAACTATATAGTTCTACATAGACGTTTTGCTGTTTGGCGATGTGTTATGAACGATCAAAACGCACGTTCTATTCTCTAAGTTATTAAAGCAATAAAGTTTTTGCCAATATTAGTTCTTTTGCCTTCTTTTAGAACCGTTAAATGGATTTTTAAGTCTACAAAAAATTAAATTTTCAATAACTTCTTTAAGCTTTTAATTTAAATCAAAAATCGAATTAAGCCTCCGCAGATATTTGTACCGTGTATGAAGAAGATACAATAGCTAAGAGAAAGGCACGGAATTATTTTGCCAGATTCAAGCACGATAATTATGACCCAAACGACAATCCTCATTCTAGAAGACTAGTCAAGATAGACTAGGGCGAATTCGTGATTTTTTCATGAAAGATTAAAAAGAGTAAAAAGAGAAATGGGAATTTTGCAACAATTTCAAACTACCTTCATTTGATGGATTTTACTCTAAAGTTTGGAACTTTAATCTTGCACAAAATCAACCAAAATCAGAAGGATAGACGGATTTCCATTGTTTCTCAAAATCTCGCTCGGCATTAAACATTACATAGTCATATACCATGTTTTACTTACAGAATCGTTACTGAAGACAAAGAAGTGTGTCTCTAAGTGAATATAAAGCAAAGATTAAGTGGATTCTGAAGTGACACCAATGTACCCGAGAAAGATAATGATTTGCGTATGATGGTCCTGGGAAGGTTTAATCCAATATAAAATCTGGCATCTTTTGTATGACGACGCATTAAACCCATTCTCGTCGCTTGCATTACTATTATTAAACGAACAAATCTCTTAACATCGACGATATATATGCCCACCGGCTCACCGTCACTCATTTGTTTAAGGCATAATTCATAAAAAGCGTGACCCTCTCGACACAATGCGTGTGTCAGTTTTCCAAAATCTCGGTTCTCAGTGTCTGAAAATTCATAGTACACAACAAAGACTTCTTTCCTTAGAACCAACGACATCCCGTCTTAAAACACTGTCAGTTTCTTGAATTGTACAACCCGCTAAATTAATAATTTACCCAATTATATATTATATTATTTATTTAATTAATAATCCATAACCAACTAAATAATTATTTTCTGTTTTAACGCTTCGTAACATGGTGTGACACTTCTGTAACAAACCGTTGTAACTCTTACAGGATCTCTTACTATTAACATATCACATTTTAAATCACTGTTGCATATCTGTTACACACCGATTTATATAAAATCGGTGATTTATTAGTACCTACAGGTGGCGTTGGTTGTAGGATGATGAATTTGACAGTTCTCTCTATTACATTGTAAACATTTAAGAAATTGAGTTACGGAGGGTTAATTTCATTTTCTTAATTTTTATCAATCCTTAATTGATAATTAATTTAATTCTTAATTAACCTAATTAAGTTCTAAAAGTTATAATATTATGAATTACTTTTTAAGTGTCAAATAAGTTTGTATTGTACTGGAGGTTGACTATGGTAATTTGTTCAAAAGTGATTTGAACGAAAACACAACATTTGATGCAACAGTCGCAATTGCTCACTTGGTTTAATACATTTAATTACTCTCAGTATGATCTTTAATTTTATATGACACGAATTTTTCACAGTCGATCGCTAATGATTCAGAAAATTTAGATAATCGTTTTCTCTTAATCAAAAAGTTTTGAACTAATATAAATCAAAAATGTTGAGATTTACAGTGAACACAACATAATCTAATCAAAAAGGTATTAATAATTTTAAAATTTGATCGTAATTTTGGAAAGACCCTTGAATTCGAGCCTTTCTGAGAGTCGCTGTTTTGGGAAGTGTTGTTTTTCTAAAACCTTTTTCCCGTCTATTTGAAATCGCTCTTCAAAATATTCTTCAAGAAATACAATAAAATGAATGGCTTAAAGAAAACTTTTATAATTTAAGTAACATAGATAAAAATTATTCTTGTACGTTGTTAGGAACGACATTGGTCGTATAAATGTCTCCTGTTTCTTCCGACATTCAAATAATGAAAAAAATACGCCTTGTTTAAAATGATTTATTAAATGACAATTTTTGAATTTTCACACAAAATTTCTTTTTATTTAAACAACTGTATTTATTTGAGGATATTTTTAGTATTTCTATTTTTAACCGTTTCTTATAAATATGGATATGGATATGTAGATATAGATATTTAATAACATTATTTAAATGTTGAGAATTGAAATATCTTATAAATTATACTTACAAATCTTACACACGTGAATATTATTATAACGTTGTAAGACTTTGAATATACATTAAATTAATTAATGAGTATTTTAAAATAAAATTTTTTATTAAATTGAAAATGTTAACTTAAAACCAAATTTGTAATAACAAATTTTTATTCTTAAAAATATTCTTTCTTAAATTTTAGGAAGAAATTTCCTTTCCTATATTTATAAGTTTTAATTAATTTAATATTTTTTAAACCTACAATATTTGTTTTTACAATTTGCATTTTAAAATTTCTTGCACTCTTTTAATCAATCAATAATTAAATAATTTCGTATTTTTGAAGCAACTTTTGTTTCTTTCTATAAGAATTTTCCAACATTTATTTAAAATATCACAAATAACACAATAATTTGAATTTGTCCCAAATTTTCTGAATATTAAAACACATGAGATTTTATTAAGAATACTTTGGATCCATTAATATATTATAATTATAAATAGAAATATGTTATTATAAATACTTATAAACATCTAATTATCCTCACTTATTCATTTAAATAAATGAAAAAAGTTTCTATACTTAAATTTAAAATCAGACAACGCGTTTCAAACACTTAATCAAATCATCAGTAAATTTTCACTGTATTTTAGGAACGTATGGAAATATAAATAAATTTTTAAATAATTTACTAAAATTATAAGTCGATGATATTTTATTTCTTTTATTTCATAAATTTATTAAAAACACCTTCATTATGATCGGGTCTATAATCTTTTACTAATTATTGTCGGTTAGTTACTGTAACTTGAGAAAACGATTTGTTTTCTCTATCGTTCCGTACCTTACAAAGTAACATTGAAATTATTTTAAACGTTTGCTTAAAACTTACTTAAATAATCCCAGATTAAAGTTTAAAAATCTTTTGAAAAAAATTAATGAGTTTCAAGACTAAATAAAATAGCGAATCTTTATAAACAACCACATTAAAAATCTTCTCAACTAATTTTAATACGAGGAACCTTTGAAATTAGATGTTATTATTTCAATATTTTAAATATTTTTTCTGAACCTTTGAAGAAGCTGACACTTACTGAATTGACATTAAAATAAGAAAAATAATAATTTATAAATAATCTTTTATTTAGGGGTCCTTTCCAAACTATTTTGAAAATAACAAAAATGTTTCTGAAGATGATATTGCTAAATGGACGTTACAAATAATGGAAGGTTTGCAGTATCTTCACGAAAATAATATTTATTACGATGATCTTATACGTTAGAATTTAGAAATAATTATTAAGGAAATTGACAATTATTTTCAGCAAATGATATTTTGATTGACGAAAAAAGAAACATCAAGCTGCTTCCTCTTGGCTTATACAAATATTTAGTTTTGAATAAATATTCTCCTTTTACTTTGAAAAACATATTTACGTCGAATGTTAAACAACTTTCAAGCTATTTGGCTCCGGAAAATAAATCAAAACCGTCATTTAATAAAAAATCTGATATTTGGTCTTTAGGAGCAATTATCATTTATATCGCTAATGGGGGTATGTTATATAAAGTACGGTAAAATAATATTAAAAGTAAAATATCTCTCAGGAAGACATCCCGATATAAAATTTGATAAAAATAAAGAGACCTCTTATGAATTGCCTGAAAATCGGTCGAAGGAATTGAAGGAATTTATTAAAGGATGTATGGATCATGATCCTGATAAAAGACCAACGATTAAAAAGTTAATGGGGCACAAATTCGTCGAAAAACAGATACATATTTTAAAGAAATAATAATTATACTTATATAAAAAAACATAACTATTTGACATTGTTATTTTCATGTGTTAATTAATAAAAAATTATGATATTAATATATATATTTAATTTGAATCCCATTTTTTATTTATTTCAAATAATTATTTTCTGATGATCAAAGTCCTCAAGCAAAAAAGTCTCAACGGAATTCGGATAAGATATCGTATTTGTTTTATATATTTTATTTATCACATAATATGGTTCTTTTTTAATTGAATTTTATAAAATCAAATATTTTTATGTATTATTTTGGTATTGTGTATTAATAACTTAAAATGTGAAAAATTTCATTTATAGTAAATGAAATATATATTATATATCGAAAAATAACTTAAACATCAGAAGCAAATTCAAGATATAAATCTTTTTTCGCTAAAAGAAGATAATAGATTCTCGTACATATTGAGATAGTCACAGTAATGCGACTGTGGTGCTCACAGAACAAAATGCTGCACTAAAAACAATTAAAACATAGAATTAACATTTTACATTTACAATCGGTTGTAAGTTATATATTTGTAATAACTGTTGTTGTTAAATCAAAATAATGAACAGATATTATGAAGACATATTTATGGCGTGTTATGTAAGTGTTTTGACATGTCGTTAATTTCTTTACCAAAATGCAATCACTTCCTCTTCGTTATGAAAACTAGCCCTGACGGTCACCATAAAACAGTATCTGTGGGTTGACTGATATTGAAGTCGTTTATCGAAAATTCACTATTGGTGTTTGCAGAGAAAACGAAGTCGACATTTCGAGGCATCTGGTGAAGTTAGTGGAGATCAACAAAAAACTGTTTTGCCCAATCGACGCGATGTTCGAACGGGTCAAGCTATTAAGAGAACTTCTAACAGTTAAGTGGCCTGAAGTGGAGATGACTCAACTGGTTCCCCAGAGTTCCGTGACTTGGGATTTTTTAGAGCAGCTGTGTCCAACAGAAATTCGATTTTAGCCACAATCGGTTTTTTAAAATTTACAATTCGCCACATTAAAAATAATTATAAAATATATGTTACGCAATACTTTTTTTATTAAATTCATCTTAGTTATTACACAAAATTACAAAATAAATCACAAATAAAAATTTTAATGTGATGTTTGACAATTTTTTCTTGCACGATGATCTTGAAGTCTGGAGTAAAACTCACGTTAACTGTACATATTAGTTCTGCCTCCAAATTTTCATCATTGATATTGGATCGGTATTTGGACTGAATGAATGTTACAGCAGATAAAGTGGATTCGCAAACCCTTTGATGTTCGAAACATACTCAATAACTTCGCAATAGCTGATTTGAGTACCAAAAATTCATTTAATTTTAAGAGGCTGCTCTATTTTAATAAAATAGACTCATCGTTTCCAGGATGAACGGTCTGGCTTTGAATCAGAATCATATCTGTTTCAAAATTACGATGATCCAAGTTTATCAAATTCGCGACGTCTTTAGACAACTCAGAATTGCTTATGTAAAAACTGAAAGGTAGGTTTGAATTTCTCAATATCAATAAATCGTTCTTCAAATGTTTCTTGCAGTTTCTGCAACCATCCGACATTGTTCATCCTTGCTCACAGTTTTCAAATCGATTGAATTTATTTGATGACAAAATTAGTAATTTATACTAAATTATTATTTGTTGGTGCTTCAAAATCCACTTCATGTTAGTTCAATGTCAAACTGCTAATTTTAGCTTTACTAAACTAAAGTACAAAATTAATTAATTTTTAATTAAGTTTTGTATGAAAATTTTTGTGGTAAAGTTATAATATTTAGGTATCTTATATACAAGCGGTGTCCAACACAGTCGCCACTCGCCACATTTGGCGAATAGGCTAAGTTATTGTGGCGAATGCGGAATATATATGTATGCCGAAAGTTTCATTTAATTCCTAACGGTCAAGTACTATAAAATACGATTTTTTTATTTAAAAGAAATTGAAACTCAATCATAATAGGAGATTTTCGCATTCCCATTATGATTTTTCGTATTATTTTCAATTTAGTTTCATGTGTGGTTTATTGCTATTGTTTTTTTAAATAAAAAATTATTTTTTATTTAAAAAAATCGAAAATCAATCAAAGTAGGCGATTTTCGCATTATGATTTTCAATTTCATTTCTAATATGATTTTCCATTTAGTTTTATTGTGGTTTGTTGTATTAAACAACTAACATGTAATTTTTCATATTAATTTATAAAGTGAATTTGTTTATTAAAACGGTTACATGACATTTAAACACGCGACAGATAATCACAAGACACTTAAACACAGACATTTAAACACGCGTCAGATAAACACACGACATTTAATCACGAAATTTTTTCTTTTTTTAAACGATAATAAAAAATTGTTTATTGCATGAAATAGTTTATATTGTTTACTGTTTTATAAAGAATATATTTGAGTTTGATTTGCCCGAAACAGAAAAATAATAATCACTAAACAACATTTGTATTGGTTATTAGAAAATAAAACATAGATAATATTAAGATTCACTAACAAATAATGCTAGACAATTTAATTATTTAAATTCAATACTATTTCTACTCAGGTTTTATATTCCAAGAATAGAAAATTTAAAAATAATATAAGCCTAATTGTTATAATGTTTCAACTACTGGTGAGACAGATGATCTACTGATCGCAAAAACTGCAGAACATTTGCAGCTAAATAAAGGTTAACTGCACGTCCTACACGATCCTTTAAATCACGACATTTCTTCCTTGGTGGTTGATCGACTCTTGATATTCCCTGTAAAAACTCGTCTTTTGCTTCTGGATATCCTTTGAGATGCCATCCAAGAAGGCCCAGAGAGTAGGATGATGACATTGGAACAAGGACCGGATGCCATTAAAACAATCAACCTAAAAAATGGATAAATTTTAAAAGACATTGCGATACTGATAATCTAGTTGGCCAAAAAGACGCCAGTAATTCAAATTCAACTGCAGAAGAGCAGAAAAAAAGAGATTGGAAAAAAGTCTGCCGTAAATTTAATGATGAGTGGGAATTAGATTTTGCTGTGATGGAACAACACCAAAAAACCGTATGTATACTGTTTAATAAAGGTTTTAATGTCAAAAAAGTGGACAGCTTAAAAAAGCATTATCAACAAATGCACAGTGAGTTTGATAGAAAATTTCCTGTTGGCAAGCAAATTAGAACCAATGAAATAACTCGGTTAAAATCAAACTTAAAAGGGCAGCAAATATTTTTTCAACGGTTTTCAACAGCATCTAAACTGGTAACTTTAGCCAGCTATTAAACTGCTTGGATTCTAGCTCAAAAAAGAAAACCTTTATCGGATAGTGAGTTAATCATGGAGATTATTCTGTCAGTTATGGAAATTTTACTCGAAAATTAGGAAGAAAATATGAAAAACGACATCATGCAAAAAATAAAAATTATATGCAATGGAGCCACCAAACTATGGCTCGTAGAATGCACAATTTAATAAAAATATCAATAGCAAATTGTTGCAACATTTTAAAATTTGTATATGTTTTTCTTTAGCATTAGACGAGTCATGTGATCCTGATCCTATCATCCTATAAAGATATTAAGCCTGAGGCTTTTTATGAGTTTCTAAGATGCTTATGGTTTCGAAAGGCACTCCCCTAGAGAGGAGTCATGTGATATCCGAGACACTGCACAGTTTATTTTTTGGATACGTCTTATTACAAAAGACATGGAAATTTATGAAGAAATGTTGACGATTTGTAATATGAAAAACCGTACTAAAAAGTTGTCAAACATCACAATACAATTTTTGTTTGTGATTTATTTTGTAATTTTGTGTAAAAAACTAAGATGAATTTAATAAAAAAAGTATTATGTAGCATATTTTTTATAATTATTTTTAATGTGGCAAATTGAAAATTTTAAAAAACAGATTGTGACTAAAATCGAATTTTTGTTGGACACCGCTGTTATATACCGTTCTTGATAAATCTTTTATTTTTCTTTATAAAATTTAATCAATTATTTATACTTTTATTGTAAATATTAAATTTAACTTTAAAATCATATAATTTTTATTTAATTTTTTTATTATTTACATATTTTTTATAAATAATTTTACATTAGTAGTAAATAATCTTCTTATTTTACTAATTAAAACAAAATGTAATTTTTAAAATTTAATTATATTTCATATACTCAACATACATATTTAAACAAATTCGTAGTTAATTTAATCATTTCGCTAAAATGCATTATTTATTTTTTTTTTAAATTAAATTTATAAATTGCAAATATATTTAAAAAATTTACTTTGATTATAAATTATAAATTACCTATTTTAATTTATAATAACTTTAATTTCTTTCAAAATAAATCTAAATTTATCTTGTTTATTGCTTTTAATTATTTGTTTTAAAATTCTTATTTTAAAACTATTAAAATTTATCTGTTAATCTTAACTTTTTTATTTTATACAATTACTTAGTTTTGTTAGCTTTTAAAACAAAAATTATTCTTAGAGTTTTTTAAAGTTTTATAAACGTTATGTATTTTTTATGTAGTATGAATTTATATAATGTTAACTCAAATTTTAAATTAAATATTTTGGAGAGTTGTAAATTTTAATTAACTCATCATACACATATTGTACTCATAGAAAACAAAACGCCTCTTGGATAATATCACTCTTACCTGAGTCGATTCAATCAGAGTTCCATACTAGGTTTGGTTTTTCTACGGACCGTACGTGTACAACCGATATGAAAAGCTTGTAACCGTGCAACGTACTTCTCAGATGTTGTCCATCATTCACCTCCTTAATAGATAACAAAAAATGCGTTATTCGATCAATTTTCCTTTCAATTCAATTGAAGCGCAGTTTTATTAATTGACGAGTTACAACTCTTTAAGGCTTATATATATTTGATTACATATCTCAGCTTCAGCAATCACTAGAGGTCAATATACGACCAAGATAACAGTATTCCTTCACCCATTTTATGTCCGTCTCACAACACTTAACTTGCGATACTCCTGTATTGTATCGTTAGTCAGGTGCATGACTATTGTCTTGGCTACTCCTATAATCAATTCGAATTCAGAAAATATGTTCTTCAGTATATTGATATCAAAATCAATGATACATAATCATCTGTATATGCTAATCTATTTATTTGTATTTCATCCTCACTATGGCTTCAGAGGGTTATCATGCCTGCAAAACCTTTCACTATAGCAGTTTAAATGATTTCATTGAAGATCAAATTAAATAAACAAGGTTCTATCACTCATCCCTGTCTGTTCCCTATTTTCATAAAACAATTGCTATTCATAACAGAAGCAACAACATTCTCATGAAATTCTTAATTCAGGTAAAGAACTTTGTCGGGTACATCAAATCTTTTCAAGAATTATCTTAGGACTTTACTCGGAACGTATCAAAAGCATTATCCAGATCGATAAAGATGATATATACTTTCTAGTTTCTTAATTGACGTTCCTCCCGTATCATTCTGAGTATACTTATGGTATGTGCACATATACATCTTCTAGGTTTGAATACCTATTGCCAATTATCTAGACTTTCTTCTATTTAAGAGAATTCATGCAAAAACCTCGCCAATTTATTCCAAAACAAATATACTCTTTCTATTAATTCGTATCAAAATCGAACAAGTTTTCTTGAAATGTATTATTACTTTTGATCTTTTCAACTCAGTTAGTAACTTTAATGAATGATCACCTCACCAATTTTGAAACATCCACAATCCTTTCATTTAATTCACTTGCCTTCCAATGACTTAGTTGAAGTATGATTGGTAGTATTTAACTTAAATTGCATTGAGTAACAATACGTAGGGAGTCTAACATTTCAAAAATGATCCTATTCAAATGAAATTTATTTTCATTAACAAGCATCCTTGTTAAATTTGTGTTCAAGAATAATTTTATATTATTTGACAAAGCATGGAAATGTGTAATTGTAACATTTAAACTTAATAACATATAAAATCATACTCTAAAGTACACAAAGGCCCCGCTTTGCGTCTCTTTTCGGTTCCGATAGTTGAGACGCATAACGAATATGTAATATTGATCAGAAAGACTATTACAATATATCTATCTAAATAAAAATCAAAATAAAACAAATGATTATCAAGAAATAGTACGAAAATTGGGCTCTTAATCCATTAAAACTAATTAATAATATAAAATCAGTAAAAAGTATTGATTTTGCCTTTTCTTTGACCAGTATCTTGCTTAGCGGCATCCTATGGTAATTCTGTTCATGTATCCACAATGTTAGAAGTGATTCCATTCTGACCATTAAAGTGGATATGTTGCGTGTACATTGTCGGGATAACAATTGCTTGGAATTTTCCCCACATTTCTTTATTTTCGAAGCATCTCGGTTTCGAAAACTTTTAACTGTCGATACTGGCAACGTAAGAGACCTTGCGATATCTACAGCCGTATGTCCACAATCAAAGCGCTTAAGTATATCCAGTTTTACATCTAGCGTTAAAGCCTTTCTGGAAGACTTGCGTTTACTGCTCATGCCCATATTAAATTTTGCAATTATTAAAACAAATTTAATGTTTAAATAAATGTTAATTAATGAATTAATTTATTTAATGTTAAATTTTATATGGCAAAAAATAAAAAAATCAATCGACGCAAAAGCGAATATACGCATAGCGGGGCTTTGGTGTATTGTAATTCTATTTTACATGATCAAAAATATTAATACATTTCGACTTAATTTGATAACTTTTTGTTTTTCAAGTTTAGATATGATTTATTATATCGATTTATTAAGCGTCACTGAACATTCAAAATCCAAATTCATTCACTAAAAACACCAGTACCAAAAATATAAAACAATTTGTTAAAAGTTTAAATCTAAATTTAATTATTTAATTAAATAGTTACCAATTTGTTTATTTAAATTTGTGTTATCATAAATTAAAAGTTTAGGAATTAATTATTGTTTTAATTTTTAAAAAATGTGCTTAATTTAACAGCGGTAAGATTTTATATTTTTGTATAATTTTTGATAAAGTAATTGTTTTTATTTAATTATATTTTATGACCCTATATAAATACTGTTGAGAGAGGCTCCAGTCCCATTAGACTCATTCATAACATCATGTACAAAATGTCATTATTTTATCTTCAAATTAAGCTTATATCATTCAAATTGTCCAAAGCTAACAAAATATATTTTATATTGATCTTGTAACCAATTTGTTACACAATTATAACGACAATAAACGCAATCGCATAAATATAATTGTTTATTTATAATCAAACTATAAGTAAATAAGAGAAAGATGACAATTAAGGGTTGAGGACAGGGTTTAATTCAATGAATCAGTTAGGTACGCTATTCTCGGATTGTCTTTAGTAAAAGTATTAAGTTGTCCTAAAAGTTCCCGGTCAAGAAGGAAAATACTTTTTTTTCAAATTTCTTTTCGGAATTATTTATTTGATATTGATATAAATCGACTTATTTATAGCATTATATGGATTACGAGATTACAAAGCTTGAAATCCGTGTGTTGCTGCACCACTATTGGAAGAAATGCTTGACAACACGAGATGCTGCCAAGGCAATTTGCAGAGTTGAAGGTACACAAATGGTCGGGAAAAGTACGGCAATTGATAGGTTCAAGAGTTTCAATAAAGGCAACTTTGACTTGAATCACAGTCTTCGTTCTAGACGACCAACAAAATTGGAAAATTATGACTTTCAAACAGAGTTGGACATGAGGCCTTCGTCAAGCACTCGCAATTTGGCATTTAAGCTTGGAGTTGGCAAGTCAACGATACATTGGCATTTGAAGCAGCTCGAATTTGTGCACAAGAAACCGCGTCAAGATCCACACGAACTCAAATAAAAAAGATAAGAATCCAAATTTGCCGACAACTGCTACTGAATCCACGAGATAACCGCTTTTGGAAACGAATTGTGACATCGAACGAGAAGTGGATCTACTTGAACAACCACAACCGAGACAAGCTATGGGTTCCACCGGGTCAAGCAACGCCGTCAGTTCCAAAACAATATTGATTTGGCTTGCAAATCATGTTGTGCATCTGTTGGAGCTTTGAGGGAGTCGTGCACCTTGAGTTGGTTCTGAACTACCAGGCCATCAATACACGGCTCTATTGTCAACATCTGGACCGTGTCAACGAGACGCTCAAGGAGAAGATCCTGTCTTAATCAACCGAAAATGTGCACTGCTTCAGTAGGACAATGTCAAACCGCATACCACGATGAAGACCAAGGGCAGGTTCCAAGAGTTGGATGGAGTCGAAATCCGAGTATGGCGTCTTCCAATCCATGCAAAACTTCTTGAAAATGCCGATTCGAAGAAATCGATGAAGTTGAACAAGCATGTCAAGAGTTATTCAATTCGAAGCAGCCGGAACGGTACTTTGACCAGATCCAAAAGCTTATAGACTGTGTGCAGAAAGTAATCGAAAACGATGGAATGTACTTTGAAGATTAATTGTTATTTATTTAAAATAAATTCTTGCATAAAAAATTGTATTTTTCATTCTTGACCGGGAACTTTTAGGACAACCTAATATCCAATGAAAAGGTAGCAGGACCCTGTTAATGTATTCGATAGGATTAAAAAAAAGAAGATGTTTTTAAATTTTAATATGACATCACATTCTGCAGCTTTTTTGACATTAGGAAGGCTGTCATGTGCACAGAATAAAAAATATGTATTCTTTTGTTAGAACAACTCGTTTCTAAGTCATTACTATTCTTTATGTCTTCTACATATTTAATTCAAATTTAGTTTCAATTTATATATTTTGTTTATTTAAATTGATCAAATACGTATTTTATATTATAATATTTACAACATATCCTTTGCTATCGTGGTTATCTGGTCTACTTACCTGAGGGAAAGCCGGTAACACAAAACTACCTTTTACAGACTACTACTACCTGGCTACAGACGCGTTTTCATTGGTTACTGTACCGATTTCCATAGTAACCGAGCAATTTCCCTGGTTACCATGGACCGATGCCATGGTGACGTCACCGTTACCATTATAATCAAGATTATTGGAAAAATTATCGATTGGTCCATAACATACATTTTCCCCCTACTCATATCAGGACTCAGTGCTACATGAACAAGGACAGATTTAATGAAAGGGACCAAGACATAAGAAAAAATGAAAAGACAAGAACAAATAACTCAGGAAATCATAAGAGACCTCAAAATCGAATGTATCATATCGCAGAAATTCATGATGGCAACGATTACACCGAATATGAAGAAACACTATCAAATGAAGGAAACTCGAGGCAAAGAATGTTTACAGATGATAGACAAATATACGACAAAGATCAGAGAAACGAGGTACATGATCACAAGGAGAGGTGATCAGTGTGCTTCACTAAAAAGTAAAAATGTTTGTGTATGTGATTGTGTGTGTAATGGTACGTATGACTGTATGTATAATCGTGTGTGGGAAGAAACCCCTCTTGATGTTTGTGAATTAGATTGTTGGAAAGAAGAATTTGACACATATTGTTTTGATAAGGAGATAAAGATAAAACCGAAAAAACTGACACAGAAAGAAATGTTGGAAATATCAAAGCTTAATATTAGATAGGACAAATTGAATGGAAGACCAAGCATTAAATTTAATACAAAGAATATGAATGTTCAATGTCTTTTGGATACCCGTACAAAAGTAAATGTTTTTAAAGCAGATATACTTAAAAGTATGAAACATGTTCAGATAAAGAAATCGAGTAAACACATTCATTGTCAGAATGATTCAGAACTTATAAATTATGGAATTGTTAAATTAAATGTAATAATTGAAGGAGTAAAAAATTATAGATTTTTATGTATTCAAAGAAATCAACCCAGAAATGATAGCAGGAGTTGACTTTTTAGACAAATTTGGAATAAAACTACAGAAAGAAACAATAGATTCAGGTGATATATGGATGATTAGAGATGGTCCAACAGATGAAGACAGACTAAAGAGAATTAAAGAAATACATAACACCAAAGCTGACAACCAACTAATGAGACTAAACAGAATATAAATCAATATTCATGGCTGACAAGGTGGATGTTGGGAAAACTTCCTTAACAAAACACAAAATAGAAACGCATGGAGAACCAGTCTTAGTGAAGCCTTATCGACTACCACAACATTTCGAAGGAAACTAGATGATGTCATTAGAAATTTTAAAGAAAACAGTATAATTGAAAAGTGCAGTTCTCCATGGAACTTTCCTCTGGTGCGTGTATGAAAAAAGAGAAACAAGACATTTGAGTATGTGTCAATTTTTGACAATTGAATAAAATTACGGTAAGACCGGCATTTCTAATGCTAAATGTGGATGATATGTTAAACAAGTTGAATGGAGCAAAATATTTTATTATAATTGATCTTGGAAATGCATACCATCAGGTTGAATTAAAAGAAGAATCAAAGATTAAAACAGACTAAAGATAAAAAATTGATTTGGACTGAAGAATGTGATGAAGCTTTTCAAAAATTAAAAGAAAGAATGATTAAGACACCAATTTTGGCATACCCTGATTTTTCCAAAGACTTTATACTCGATACAGATGCGAGTTCTGATACAATAGGAGCAGTGTTATCACAGAAAGACACGCGAAGAAGAGAAAGAGTAAATGCATAAGTTTCCCATCTTATCTTATAAAAGCCCAAGTCACTCACTGCCTGCCTGCTTCACTAACGCTCATATTATGTACTTACAATTGTAAGTAGATATTTATATTAATAATAATTCATATGGAAAATTATTATTAGCAGAATTATTCATGATAATTTTCCATATGAATTATTATTAATATAATTATCTACTTACAATTGTAAGTGAAGATTTTTTTTATTTTGTGAAGACATTTATTTCTAATGATTAAATGTGGAAAACAAATGAATTTAAAAAAAATGTCTTGAAAATTTATTTGAAATTTTAACTCTATATAATTATATCCGTCATACATGACGGGTTATTTACTAGTAAAATGAATAAACATGAACTTCAATATTACATAACAAGAAAAAAACTGCTTGCAATTTATTATTTCCTCAACATTTTAAACATTTTTGTATGGGAAAAGATTTTTGTTACGAACGGATCATAAAGATATTACTTTTATGATGACTATGAAAAACTCTTTCACAGTTTCAAACATGGATAAATTTTCTGAGTGGTCTTGAAATGAAAATAGAATATCAAAAAAGCGAGAAACATTCAAATGCTGACACAATAACTAGAAATTCTTGTGAATTGTGTAGCCAGTGTCAGACGATGGATGAAGAAGCCAAGAAAGGAAAGATCAAGACGAGAATTCTTGCATTGAACGAAGAGTCAGAGGGTTTCAAATGGCAAAAGAATAATAAAGATATAAAACAAATTGTTGAAGATATCAGAAAAGGGAAAACGAGGAAATTGACACTAAAAATGATATAGTGGCAACTCAGGATAATAAATACTGGATCCCAAAAGAAAAAAGAACAGATGCACAAACTATTATGCCATGTGGGTAGTAAAAAGGTCTATAACTACCTTTGAGAAGATTTTGACATGGAAAATATGAGAAATTTCATTAAAGAAATAGTCTAAAGTTGTTTAAATTGTCAAAAAAGAAAGATATTAACATCAAAGACGAAAGAAAAGCATATAAAGTTGTCGGCAGATGAACCTTTCCAGAAAATATACACGGACTTCTGTGAACCATTCAAAAGAAAAATAAACGGATATCAATACGTACTTGCAATAGTAGACCAATTCAGTAGATATATTAGCCTGAATGCAGTTGCTAGTCAAGATGAAAAAACAGTTCGTAGAGTGATATTGGACAGATGGATATGGAAGTTTGGACCTCCAAAATAAATCCATGTTGATAGAGGAAAAACATTTGAATCGGCTTTGTTCAAAGATATAGTTAAAAGGTTCAGAGTCGAGAAGATCTTTTCAAGCCCATCATAATAAAAATGAGATAGTGGAAAGGCAATTTCGGACATTCAGAGATGCTATAAATATTAGAATGAAGGACGGAGACCACAGAGATTGGACAGAGGTTTTGTCGGAAATAGAATTTATGTTGAATAATTCAGTTCAAGCTACCACAGCTGTTTCACCGACTGATATAATATTTGTGAGACGATTAACACATTGGTGGAAGAACAACAAAGAAACCAACGGAAACGAAGTTAATGTCGAACAAAATATATAGACAAGAAGAGTTTTTGAAGTTGGAGACAGAATATGGATAAAAAAATAAAATGTATCAAATGAAGATGATCGTTACATGGGTCCGGCAATTGTGTTGAAACGAAATCACGAAAGGAGTTACGAGTTACAGCTCGGAGATAGTAGAATTTCGATTAGAAATGTTGAATGGCTAAAGCCATTTAAACCGAGGGGGATGTGAGGAATGTTTTGAATTGTGTATTGATATTGTGCATGTAGAATGTTGATTCGGAATGTACCTCTCCTACCTAGATGGATGATTGGTATTTTCTCTGATTCCTACTAATTAAAAATAATTTAATTTAATTTTAAAGTTGAAAGATTTAAAATAATTTTTGAATATATTATTTATTTTTTAATGTAATTTAAAATTTTAATATATTAATTTAATATGTTCTTTTTTAAAAATGTTTAGATATAATTTTAACCAATTAGATTCTTTATAATTAATAGTTTTTATTAACAGC
Organism: Girardia tigrina; assembly: GCA_001938485.1. Taxonomy (NCBI): domain Eukaryota; kingdom Metazoa; phylum Platyhelminthes; order Tricladida; family Dugesiidae; genus Girardia; species Girardia tigrina. Next base: position 18,895 of record MQRK01129606.1, read on the forward strand.
TTTTCATTTAATGAAAATAATTAGTATGAATTCAGAAATATACTGATCAAGAAAAATTTCAAATAGTGAATGCGCTTGTGATATTAATAAATGTTGTAAAACTCATATTGATGTTGTTAATAGTGATTAATTTTTTGTTTCCGAATTTTGTTTATAATAAAAATCCGATAGAGTCGCTATTTTTTAAGACCACTTACTTTTAATTTTTCTGTAAAATTAATATAAAATTATTTTAGTGAAATATTTTAGAATAAACGATGAAAACATGTTGATAAAACTTTATTTTATAATGTGATTTTTATGATACCATCATTTATGTAATTTCTCCTTTGGAGTTCACTTATCGACTTAGTGATTCTCTTTCAATTATTCTATCAGTAATTTTACATTTTAATCATTAATGTACAAAATTTCTTCAAAACTGTTTGGTTATATTCTTACAACTAATTTGTAAACTCCAAATTGAAGAAGCCTAAAAGGATATGAATATTTCAAATAAATGAACATTGTTTTTGAGTCTTCCTCTATAGTTATGATAGATAATAAATTAAAAGGAATTAAAGTTAAAATATTAATAAATAGGTAATTGTCAACCAAAACAGAAAAATAAAAAGAATGATGTTTAGGTAACACAAAAATAAAGCTAACGTTATAATTTGAAAAAGTCAAATCGCTAATTGTCGAAATAAGGGTAATCGTAATTTTATAATGAAACAAATATATAAAATATGTAATGTGTTTTTTATTATTATTTCTTTGACCGTCTTTTGCACAACATCATTCCAATTGATGAGACACCGCTCTCTCAATACATCCTTGAGTCAAAAAAGGAATCACAAGAGTGGAAACTGTCAGGCCAGACCAGTTCAAGGAAGTTGCGAATGTCAACATCACAGAAAATGCATTAATGCTTTCCATTTTATGGGATGCAAGTAATGCAATTTTCATAGATTTCGCGGAATACTGGGGTTCTTTTAAACAGTGTGTACTACACAAATTTTATACAATAGACTCAAAAAATCTTTAAAAAAAGCAGAATGTGTGATTTGTACTATCTACATAGCAATGCTCCAAGCCAAAACATTGACCAATAGATGGCAGCAATTCAGAGTTGTGATCTTATAGTGCTCCACCGACCCCCCTATATTCATGACTTGTTCTCCTCTATTTTTTTATTCAAGCATCGCAAGCGAGCCTTAGGAGGCCATAATTTCTATTCCAAAAAAGATTTACAGCTTGCAGTCTGTGAATTTCTGTGCGAAAAACGCTGATTTTCTTCAAAAATGCCGTCATTGATATAGGCAAGAGCTGGCGAAAGTGTGCGAACTTTTTTGAAGTTCTTTTTGAAAAATAATAACCTATATATACTAGCTCATTTAAATAAAATATTTTTTGGAATTGTTTATTGATTACAGCATTATGCTCACTCCTTAGTGAGCGCACCACGTTCCATATTATTTGATTTATATTCTTACTTTCTTTTTAAGAGAAATCTTAAGAAATATAGAATTTCATACTTATTCGGCACCTTGTACTTAAATAAGAATTATTAAGTAACTAAACAGCCTTTGAATTTTAATTATTATTATATTGCAAAATGAATCCTTTCTTGGTTCAAGTGATATGTAAATTTTTGAGTCAAGTGATAACTCAGTGATAAGGGTAAGTTAAGCAATTCTACCATGGTACTCAAAAGGGTCATATGATCTTTCCTGGTAAGTGCTGTGATAGCTGATTATAAAAAATTCACACTACATTTTATAATAAACATTAAGCATTTATTTTAACAAATAAATATGATAAATAAGACTGAAACAGAATTAAGAATAAACTAAATTAAAAATAAATAACAATTGCGGGTAACAAATAATCTATAGCAGATAATTCATTTATTGTTAAAAAATATAAATAAAAACGCGGTGATTATTGTGGATTATTAGTAGTTTTAGAGTATAAATCTTCTTTACAAAAAGTATTGAAACATTCAACACATTTTTATATCATTATCCCTAGGTAAAGTAAAGGTTGAAAATTTAAATTCATGAAAAAATTACTTTACAATATATAAGAAAACAAAATATCTTTACTAGCATGTGACATAGATAGAGTATGGAGAATGCATTTACATTTGATGAGTGTTGGTCGTGCATAAGCGGACGAAGCTCAGATGCGGCTTTTCAGTGCTGCATTATGCTAGTTTTATCTAGTTTCTGTATCCAAAGGGGGTTAATAATTTATTACCAGCAATCTTTTTATCGATATCGTCGAATTTGTAAAGTACATCCAAAGCTATGTACTAATGAAATCTATCAAACATTCAACGAGTTTCGAATGACCATGATACGTGGCGAACATCAGTGAAGTAAACTCGGCCTCGGAATGCCAGAGATTCTTATTGTCGCTCTTGTTGTAAATGCTTGAGCCGCGTAGTCAATCAGTAATAACAGCGATTCCAACAGTAACTCATCATCAAAAAACGTTGATCGACACAAGTCGTGAATGGTCGTCCGGCCGTCATTATTCTGTATAGACAGAACGTAGTTGTGATTCAGCAGACACTCGAGACAAACAATTGTTCCAATAAACCACTTTGATCAGCGCTGTCCATCTCGATTGATTTACGCAATTTAAATTCGAGTTGTACTTGATGAACAACTCGCAGATCTCCGTGTTCCCGGACATCGCTGCGTAATGGAAATCCGTGCTCTTTTTAAAGTCAACAGAATCGATAACGCAACGGGACTCGATTAGCAAGTTGTCAGAAGCTACAGGTTTCAAAAAACTGATCCTGTCTAAAACTGACTTGACCCATTTTAGTAAATTAATTCACACAAGCAAACGAAAATCCACGAATAATTGTATTTCTAAAACATTTAAATCACTTTTCCTTTTTTCGTCTATTTAACATGATTTAATTTATTTGATAAAATAAAATAGAATTAATCGATAATTTCACTGTAGCGGTCACTTTTATAAGATTAATTTAGAAAATTAATTTCTATATAATTATTTATACATATAACTTAAGTATTAAAATCACCACATAAATTATTTATTTATAACAACATGCTTTATATTTATCGTCATTTTTAATGACAAATGAGACTTTTTTACCATGTGATTATTTCTGCAATCATTTCTTTTTGTTTATTCGAATCACTTTTTTTATTGGAGAAAATTTAAATTTAAATAAATGTTTAAAAATGGCTTTTAATTTATGAAATTGAAATCAAGTTGACATCATTTGAAATCGCTATTGTGTTTCAATTCAATCGATGATTCTTGAAAATTTCATCGATGTCAACAACAAGCCGCCACCGGCCATCGTCAATTTATTGCCGGTCGATTACTGTCATTCGAATAATTCCTACCTAATTGTGATGCTTCAAATACGGAGGCCGCGTTGGATTAATCGATCACTCTATTCAATCAATCGGTGCCTAAATCGATCTTCGATTTGGTAATATCGGTCGAACGTCACCCACTCCGATTGACAGAGGTGAAGGCCAACTCTATAAAGACCGAGCCCATGGTTACATACCACTGTTACATGTCCCAATTTTCAAGTACCCATATCTGCTTTCTCTTATTATTTATTTTTTTAGTACTTTCAAATTATTTTACAATTAAAAATAAAATCGCTGATATTTTTTAAAACTAAATATAGAATGTAGTAATTCTTTTAAGCTATAAATTTTTTATTCTTTTTTTCTTTTTACAAATCAAAAACTTCATTTAAATGTACAATTCAAATCGAACAATGAACACATTATCTTGAGAAACGACGCACTTATCACAATCCATACAAACACAGTTTAAAATGTGTTTACGTCAACTACTTTTATCATTTATAATTCCTAAACCATAAAATCGCGAATTTGACCTACAAAAAATATAGCATACAAAACTAAAATCCGTAGTATCTTTACTACCAATGGAAAAATATAAAATATGTCCAACAAACAGTTTCATCAACACATAAACGTCAATAATTTATACTTTATCAAGCTCAATATAAATGTTTCCGACAATTTTTTACTTTAATTGATAAATTAAAATTAAAGGGACTATCAATAATCTGAATACAATTAGCAAAACCAGCTTCGTATTTATTGCTAGCGTCAATTGAAGATGTTAAAATACTTACAATATCGGAAAACTTTAGACTGAAACTTCCTGGATAAGAGATACTAGCTCCGTAATGGAATAATCGTTCTCTTTGTCTGCTCGAATGTCCCTGGTGGGAAAAAACGCAATTATAGGCATTTTGATATGAAAATTGTTAATATAAACATACATGATAGACATGTTTGGATTACAACAGTGATTGATCAAATGAGACATGTTGCCACTTTTGTTTACGGATCTATTCTACTTCATCCCCTATTGTAAATCGAACAGTGAGACAAGGTTTTTCAATATGACTGTAAGTCATTGAGATTGGAAAATAAACCAAAACCTATAGAAACAGTCATACATTTACAGTTCATTGAAGTATAAAAATAGGTTATAAAATTTAACCTCTGATTTCTAAATATTTATAAAGATTTTCTCACTTTGTTCAGAGGTTTTTAACAGCGAAGAAGCAAGATCATTGATTAGTTTTCCATGACAAAAGCTTTCTTTTAACGTGGTTTAGATCGCCTCTTTCAGAATATTATATATATAAATGAAATACCTCTTGGTCTTTAGTTAACAAAATCGATATGTAAGTCTTAATGTGGAAACTATCAAAGGAAGAGTCATAGATGAAGAAATAGTCACTAATAAGCTCATTACCCTTATGAGTGAAAAATGCATGATTCTTGCCGACTTAGATTAGAAATACATTTGCAAAAACCAAAGTACTTAGGTAGGCTCATGCAACAAGCTATCAAGCTGAAAGGGAAAAATAATATATATATATATATATATATATCTTGCACTATTTGGATGAGAAATAACAAATTCACCTCAGTCAGTTATCAATGCTATCAATTAAGCATTTTAGCCTTAATTTACTCTTTAATGTTGTCTACAGCCTTTACTTTCGTTCTCTGATTATAATATCTTAAAGCACTCAATCCAAATCCTTAAAGAATAGAAATTTGCTACAAAATTTCATACAAAGAATAACAAATGTTTTTTTGGTAAGCTCAGTAATTATTGGGTGTATCATGATTTATTATGGAAGTGCTTTTGGAGAAGGTCAAGGTGATCTCATGCCTTATTTAAATCATAACTAAAATAAAAACTAGAAAACCCCATTTCAGCCAGTTTGTTATCATTATTCATAAATAAAATTATTGTTTTGGTTATCTTAAATTTAACTGTTTAAATTTTTATTTTTAAATCAAATATTTGATTATAGAATGACTTTAGTTTTTGAAATGGCTAATGCAACGTTGAACGACATTTGGAGAATGATGAAAATTTATCAGTTTCAAGTCGATGATATCAATCATGATTATATTTGTGTAATTTGCAATCATTTATTGATCAATGCTCACAGTGGTCCTTGTGGATGTCGATATTGCTTTGATTGTATCACAACATATTTAAATGACGAAGAAAAGTTTTGTCCAGGAATCATGGAAGACTGTAAAGAAGAAAAAATAAGCTTTAGCCAAAATATAAAAATTGATCAAGCTATCAATAAAAAGATATCTAAAATTGTTGTTAAATGTATTAATCCGAGTTGCACATTCAGAGATCAGTTACGAAACATTGAAAACCATATAAAAATATGTGATTCTATGCCTGTAAATTGTCCATATGTGCAAGTGGGCTGTAAGGAAGTTGACATACCAAATGATACCGTACAACGACATATACTTGATGAAATAGTTTCCCATTCCAAAATGTTGCTACAATCAATGGACAATTTGACAAATGAAATGGAGTTGTTAAAGTTGGAAATTGTTGAACTGAAAATAGAAAATCAAACTTTAAAAAATAAGGCTTCAGTTGAAAAGGAAAAGGAGGTTAATAAAATAAATTAAATTTTAAAAACTAATCATTTAAAATGTTAAGGTAGACAAATTGTCACAAGCACTAGCCAAACCCATAGACGACTGCAATGTATCTCCCGAGGGACAGGTAAACATAAAAAAACTTATTTTTTAATTTAAATATTATTTTAGGGGGATTCTATACTGAAATTAGAGAATATGATAGAATATTTGAAATTAAAGCTACAAAAAGCATCCGAAGAAGAGTTTGTTTGGCGTATCGACAATTATTCCGAGAAAAAACAACAAGCTGAATCAGGAGACGAAATATCTTTACTAAGTGAACCTTTTTATTCTCATAAAAACGGATATAAAATGTGTTTACAATTGTATCTTTGTGGCAACAAATTCGCCATAAATACACATATGTCGTTTTATTTTTGCTTGATGCAAGGTCCTTATGACGATATTTTGTCTTGGCCATTCAATCAGGATGTTACGTTATCCCTCGTAAATCAGAATCTGGATGGAAACTGCATATCAAAAACAAAGAAATTCGTAAATTCACCAAACAATAGGAATCGAAATAGGCCCCAACAGGATAGAAATGCAGGAATTGGGTTTCCAAACTTTATCAGTTTGTTTGAGTTGTCGAATCATCCGACATTTTCACAAAACAACAAAATGTTTTTACGCTGCGTTGTCAAAAGAAATCTGTAATACGATCCATGAGATGTTTCCTTCACTAAAAATATTAAGCTAACAAAAAATGTTCAGTGACTTCTCTCTCTATTTAAAAAGTTAATAAATTCTAGATTGCATTTTTTTGTAATTTTTATGATTAGTTAAAAATTTAATTAAAAGGAGAGCTAAAAATTTTTAAATCAAATTTTAAAAATATAAGAAAAATCTGAATGACAATGTTCATTAAAAATAATTATTTTTAACAGTCCTACCGTCATCTGCAGATCAAATAAAATATTAAAAGAAAATTGGTTTTCATGGTTCATCTTGAGCATCAAATCACATTAAATGTCATTTGGGTGTGTAATTTATTGCTCAGTAAATTTAGAAAATGTTCAGTATTTTTTTATTCACTTTATCAGTATTTTAATTATTACTTAATATTTTTAGTATATGTTTAGCAAATCAGGAACATTTTTATCCTCATTCGTACTCACCAGACCTAGCCTCGACTGACTACCATTTCATCCTAAATTTGAACAACAATTTGATAGGAAAAAATTTCAATTACGAAGATGCTGTCAAAATAACCTTAATTTCTCGCTCACCAATTTTTTTCAAATGGCCATTACAAGATACCGCTCAAATGACAAATCTGTGTAAGTGATATGGGTGCACATATTTTTTTGTATGCAAATATGAAGTTCATTAGTTAAAATCTATGGATCAATATGGAGTGATATATGACAAACCTTTTTATATCTTCTGTGAAACATCATACTGTCACGAACCTTTCGAGTGAAAACATTTTTAAAAGCTCACGAGCCCCCAGTGATTGTTAAGGGTCAACCACAACCCATTATAACTTTATTTCGATGTTAAGCTGTTTCCTGTGTTAAACGCTGCAGTTGTATAGTAGGGTCGGACGCCTCCTATTTTGCCTGAAATCTGCCTAGCAGTGCCAAGCTCAAGGGGCCTTCGGGTTCGGTTAAAGACAAGATAGGTTATCGGCCCCCCACCTGGGTCAGTATCGATAGATGTATGTGATATATTTCTCTGCTGCATGTATCGCTCATGTCGGATGAGGTGGTCAATGTGTTCTTTATTTCTACTTGCGGCATTGTTGTGTGATGTGTCTGCCGACTGTCGTACCTGTCGGATCCATGTTCCTGAAAAGCATTATTATTGCATGGTTCGGGGATCAACCCCTTATCACTCATTTAGAATCATGTTATTTACGTTTGCAGCAACGTCGAAAATAACCATTTATATTAGCTACATCGGTTATCTCAATTGTTTAAATTGATATCAGTTACGTCTACATTTCTCACATCACGTTGGTTATTTACATTCATGTCAATCCAAAGTGTACACCAACAACAAGTTCCTTTACTTTATCCCTATTATTATCGTATTACATAAATTAAGAATTAATCAACAACTGATTCATTAACTACTCCTCAATTTATTGATCGTTTATGAAAATTTAGCAGATATTTACTGGCTGTATATCACAATCTAGTTTGTTCTTTGATTTATTTGTTAAAATGATGAAGTATTAATTTATTGTCAAGGCAATAAAACGGTTAGACGTTTACTCTATAAAATGATGAAATATGCAGGTATTGACAATTTGTTATTGATAAAACGGCTAAAATTTAACTAAACATCAGCAAAACATTCAATCTAAGAAAAAAAATAATGATTTAATTTTAAATGATAAATTTAAAAGTAATTTAAAACGAATTAAATTCCCATCAAAGAAAATAGTTTATTGAAGTACAATATTTAATGAATAATCTCAAAAATAGAACAGTTTATTAAAGACTTAAGCAACTGTAGAAAAATTCGACCTGGTTGTTATTGGAGATTCCTTTTGTTTTTATACTCCAAATTTTATCTCTTGTCCCGGGCAAACATTCAAGTATCTAACGGGGTTTATTCTATACATCAATAAACAACTCATTCTCAAAGAAGAGGGCGACGACGGTGGACAGTTATGAAGCGCGGTGGTTGAGGAGACCTAACGGCTTGGATTTCTTGGCCGTCCGGACTAAATTGGTGAAGGAGAATAGTGCATCGACACTTAAATCCGGTTAGATAATATTCAAGTAATAATTATATTCTATCAATAAACACTTATATTTAAATAAATCAATCAATAATAAAATGATAAATTAAATATAAACTGTAATTCGATGATTTTCGATCAAAACATATATTTAAATTCTCAAACGAAATGAAACTTGTCTGTATGAAATAAACACAATAAACTAATTTAATTTACTATAATAGTGTCCGGAGGATTGTTAAGTCTCGGGTCAATCGTTAGTTCACGGATCGTTCTTCGCCGGTTGCCTCGTTAATAAGTCAAGGTACTCAGTCACAGTCCTGCACTCGAATTGGCTGTTTCAAGTCGCGGCTGTGGCTCTCTTTTCCGATTTTGTTACTGTTTATCGCCAATGAATCCCACTTTGTGGCTGATGGTTGGTGATTTCTCTCGGTTGCTTGATTCGTTTCCTTCTACTGATTATCGTTGGATTGCGCTAATGCAGTACACTGTTCGAATTGATTCTCTTGAAGGTGCTTTAAAATGTCTTTCAAAATTGCTCTATAATGGGGAATATAAAAGAAAACTTGCGCTTTAACTTGCAAAATGATCTTCTTTTTATACCCTAGGTATGCTGTCCTGCTATCTTCTCTTGGCCAACCAGGTTCTGCCAACCAATCGTCTGAACATTCTGCGATGCTGGTTGGTCGGGCTTGTCGGTATGTCTCCAAAATATTTTCAAAAATTTTATTTTGTTGGTAATATTAGGGTGATTTGCAAAATAAAACGAAAGTCAAAACAAGAAGATAGTTTACAAAATATTTATTTGCTAATTACAGTTTTTACAAACTTTATGAAGTAATTTAAAAACAACTTAGCTTATTTAGAATTTGGATAATGGAGGAAACGAAGCTTCGCTTACCTCCAGATATTTTAGAAATATAAATAAAAATATGTTACCGTCAATATAATTATATAGTTATTATTATTTTTATTTCGTACTTTTGGTCAACTGCCGAATTCGATTTTTTTTAATGATCTCGCAAACTCCAGCTGAATCGCACTTTTGATTATAAAGTTTCTTCTTATCTTTTTTTTTGATTTTTCGTTTCTGCTGGACTGATTTATATATTCCAGCTTTTCCGCTCTGGGTGGTCAATTGCCATAAATTCCTGGAATTCCTTTTTTCCTTTTTAAATGTCAAATTTAATTACAAATTTCTTTTCTTAATTAATCTTCTTTAAAATAATATGACTTTTACACTTTTTAAAAAATAATTCTTGCAGCTCCACGAAGCTTCTAAACTTTTAGAAATAATTTCATTTTGTCTAATTTCATTTCCTTTTACTAACTTTCTTTCTTGCTCTTTAAACTAAGATTTTCTTGTGAACTTATTATCTCAAAATATGTTCTCCTTTCTTTAAAATCCTTCTCTTTATATATTTTTCTTTTCAAATTAAATTCTTCTTATTTACCTTCTAAAATGACTTAGATATCTTTCTATGAAAATATTCTTTTATTTAAATTACATTCTTTATTTATTTTGTTTATTTTAATTTAATTATTTATATATAATTTATATTTAATACAATAAAAGGTAAATAATTTTTTATTATACCTATTTAATTAAAACAAATATTAATTTTTAATATTTATATTTTATATACTCAACAATTTCATTATAGGATCCAGTGCTTGTGTGCCTTTACACACTTCCATATTTCTCAGACATGCCTGCTGCTGATTCACGGGTGATTCACACGGAATCATCAGCTGACGATTATTCTCGGATTCTGGATTGACTCGTGGTAAAATTAATTAATTTTCTATTTTTCTTAATTAATTATTTGATCTTTCAGGGGCTATAACTTCTCTCAGGGAGGTCCTACGGCTTCGCGGGTTTCGTCCACGGATTGCCCGCGCGAAGATCTTTCGTGGGAGGGTCGGTTGACCCTGTAACTCCATTGGATATCTCGGTGAGGGACTTTGTCATTTTTTGGTCGAATTTTAATAAATTTTTCTCTTTCAGGGTGAATAACTTTTTCCGGGTATCTGTTAACGTCCCACAAGTTCCGCTCAGGGACTCATATTGTGAGGGGCTATACGGAGGGGGTCGGATGACCTCTCAGCTCCACTGCATAATTCAGTAGGCGACTTTATTAATTTTTTGGTTTATTTTATTTAATTTTTTATTCTTTTAAGGTTTATTATCTCTACTCGTTGGTCCTTCAAACATCAACGGGTCACTTTCGCGGATTCCCCGCAGTGTTTCTGCCTGTGGCGGGGCGGTTGTTCGTCCTCTTTTATCGGGTAAGTTTTACTGTATGGTTTTTCTTTATAATGTGTTTTTAGTTCTCTTGCGTGTCTCCAGTGTCTCATTGTTCTACGATAGAATCTGGGTCAGCTTGCAGTTCGAATCGGTGTTATTATTTAAATATATGTATTATTTTTACGGGATTCCTTTATTTTCTTTATGTTTGCTGCATGTTGTGTTTGGTGATTCGTGGATTTGCGTAAAATGTGTTTCTGGTCGTAGCAATGTTTCGTGATGCATTTCGGACCGCAACAATACTGATTTTATAGATGAACTCACTTTCAGTAAACCTACGTATCGAGATCCGGCTTGATTAGTCTTTGGATTATAGTGGTACAATGGTGAGTATTACTGAGTCGGCGACCGTTTTGTAAAGTCATCAACTCGCGGTAAAAATCAATCATGAAAAATTAACATAAAAGATTCTATTTTTGTAAGAATTTTATTAGTATAACATTTACAAGATAAAAAATGAATTCCGATATGGACGTTGCAACCACCTCTCACATAAAGGAACCAAATAATCTTTTGACACACGAAAAATAAAAAAATAATTTAAGATTATACGATTCTAAATAATGTCAATAATGTTTTCGTAAAGAAATAAAATTAATATTAATTATTTCAGTCGTGAAATATTGCTACAAATTGAAGAAATAAGAATCAAGAAATATTAAAATGTAATGTTATAAAATTATTTTTATATAATTTGTTAATTCATCATTTAACTACTTTTATTACTTTTTGGAAAGCTTCAAAAATGTTTTAAAGATTTTTTGGTTTAAAATTTTTTAAAAATAATAAAAATATCCCTTATGTACAAACGAAATGGAGTAATAAAATTTATTCTTTCAATTTATTAAAAAAAATTTACAATTTTTCATAAATGAAAAAATGAAACCTTTTTTAATAGAAGTTTCAATTACTCTCAAAATGACTCAATTATTACCGGTATTTATAAATAATTAGAATATGATTTTTTTACAATTAGTTATTAAGATTTTTATTTTTGTTTCCTTATTAAATAATTTACTTAATTTTATCTGTGTTGATATGTTTTAAATGTTGTCATGTATGTTTAAATTTAAATTTTAATTTAAATTTTAAATAATTTACTTTAAAATTTAATGAAAGTAATGATTTTGATTAGAAAAAAATTCTAATTTGTTTTAATAAATAAAAATTAGCCGATATTTTAAAATTAAATAATTGCCTGTTTCAAATTTCTTTGTCAAACGAATCAAAATACAGAATAAGTTAAAGATAACTGGTTTTTATGTTGTAATCAAAATTTCAGAATCAACTTCTTGCTCTGCTTATTACCTCAATTTATAATGAACCTTTATATTAAATTTAAATCAAATATTTTAACTTTGGAAATGTTTTAAAAAAATATTTAAGAAAAATTGGAATTAAGACCCAATAAATGTTTTTATTATTTTAAAAATATTTTTAATTGATAAAAAAAGTAAAGGTTTTTGTAAAATTTTATTTTTTTTATTTTATTTAAAAATTTATTAAAAAAAGAAGTTCTTTTGAAATTATTTGCACGTATTGATACACTTATTATGCACATAATTATTTTAGAATATATTTGAATCACATTTTATCCAGCCAAAGGTAACGAAAGGTACAATTTTCTTATTATTGAAGAATAAATTGAAAAGCTCAATATGAATCACAAAGAAAATATATGCGATATTTGTGTGATGAAACCTGAAGATAAAAAAGTTTTCACATTGGAAAATGTACGAACAATGTGCACTGGCTGCGCCAAGTTTTGGTTGCTTGAACATACTTATTGTCCACCTTTCCCATTTTTTCTTAGTTCCTTAAAATTTATCAATGGCGAAAAGCAAGTTGTTAATAAAAAGTATGACCAATTCTTTGTGGAAATATTTTTTGAAAACTTGACTCAAATAATTGTTGATTCAAGTGAAATATTTGTCAAATACATTATTCATTTTGGATTAAATTTGTCTGCGCTGAAAGAGACATTTACAAAAATCAAAGTCGTTAATGATTCCATCCAAAATGGAATATTGAATGTGGAGGAATTCTCACTTTTAGTCAAAACCCTTGAAGCTGATCATATAAATTCAGAACTCGATCAAGATTTTTACAATTCTCGTGAGAAGATGGAGAGATATACGAACAAAATGCGTATTTTGGATCACCTTTATGTTCCTTCTTCATTCTATGTTTTAGAACAAAAAATGACATTATTAAATTTAATGTTTGATTATGTCTTAGAATTAAAATGTATTTTGGAAAGCCATTTTGATATTTGTACACATATTGCAAATATTCACAAGGATTATACTCGAGGTTTGATTAATAAAAGGACAATAAAAAAACCCGTGAAAGAATCATATTTAAACCTACTTAAAGTTCATGAAGTTTATCAAAAGAGACTCAATGATAGTAAAATATTATTATTATATTTTGTCGATAAGTTACAACCGGAAATGTATGAAGGGATATTTAATTTGTCGAGTGATAATTGTTTGGGATGCGATTCTCCTCTTGAATCAACAAAAGGATTCCAATGTGAAAGTTGTAAAAGAGGATTATGTGAGAAATGTATAATATTGTATGATATTAGTAAACAAAACTGCTTTTTTCAATGCAATAAAAGATTAGAATATTGTAATAACAATACAATGGAAGACTGCTAATTATCTCCATATTCTGATATATTAAATTTTTATAGAGATGATTTAGTGTCTTCCCTCGTACATGAGAATCTCAGTTATACGATAGCAGGTTTGAAAGATATCTATTCCGGCTACCAAGCTTTTGAAAAGTTGATCAAAACATCAGAAACGGTGAATATCAGCAAAATTCGCATAGGTTCGATAGTGTTTGATATAGAAGTAAAAGAACTAATTTCCCGTGAATTAAATGACTTGCAGTGGTTCAAATATGTAACGGACGACTCGTCTGTAGGAAGAATTCATAAATTTACTTGGAATGCATTACAATCGAGTAAATATGTAATTCGGAAAACGAAGAATCTGAGGAATAATATCTATTTTTTGATGAAGGAATATAACAACTGTAGAACTGATGAGGAATATTTCGGAAAGAAGAAAGAATCAATAACGTTTTTAGAAGAAATGTATAAAAGTATTTATTTTACTTCTGATGAATTTATTTACAATAAAAATGTGAACAACTTTATCAAGAAACTCAGAATATTTTGAAATAAAATTTAATTGATTCTTTTTATCGTTTGATTTTCGTTCTTTGTATTTTTATTACAATTATTAAAATAATGAATAAATAAAATAATTTAATACAATTATCAATGGGAATAATAATTTCAGGAATGCGACATTTTAGAAAAACTCGTAAATCTCTTCAAGAAATTTGATCTCTTACATTTATTTTTAAAAGGAAGAATTAATCTCTAATTTAATTTCTATAATATCAAAATTTTTTATAATTATTGTATGTGTCAACTTTGAAAGTTGAAACCTAAATTGCGTATATTTAGTTGTTACAAAATTGGTATTGTATATTTGGTTTTCCACCAATACGTATTTTTTCTATACGAATATTTTCCACCAATGACAATTTGTGTATGACAATCAAAACGTCGTTCCATATTCTCCTGAATTTTATTACTGTTAGGTCCATTCATTAATATAAAGTATTCATTTGATAATAAATCCATGTCTAAAATTTAAAGATAATGCAAAATTAACCAATTAAAATGCTTGTATAAAATACATACCTACTCAAATGTCCATTTAAAAATAAAATGTTCTCTTATCGAATCTCCATTATCAAGAATCCGGGATGTCATCTCTGATCGAAAGAACTCTTCTAGGAATCACTAGAATCATTACATCCGGACTGAATAATGCTCACATTTGGCATAAATCAAAAGAAATTTCCGGCCCGGATTCTATAACCGGTCTTCTTTTATTCAGTTCATCATATTTTATCCAGCCACCAAAGGTGAAAAACGACTGTACGATGGTAAATGCGGTTCTGGCAAGTAGCCAATGATGCCCGTGTAACCATGTCAATTTCTCTGTTTGGGCATGCGACATTGAGATCATTCCAGTTTCAGTCGAGTAATGTCTTGTCTTTTGGTTTAGATTCACTTTGGATATTCTTCGAGAAACGGATTTACCGGATATAAACCGTTTGGATTGCGATATATCCACACAAATTGTTCTTGGTTTTATTCCATAATTTAGATATATTTCGATCGATTTCTATATCGAATGATTATTTTATGCTTATTACATAAAATAATTTAAACATTTATTAATAATTGAATACTTGTTATTAATAAATGGACCTCACTGTACTATTATTGTTATTATTGTCGCTAATTGAACTGAAATTAATATGGGTCAACGATAAATTGTCATCAGCGAAATTTCCTGAACGTCAATTTTTATTTAGATAATAATAATTATAATTATGGGAAAAAATCAATTAAAATTAATTGATGGATTTAAAATCTCAAATCATGATTTACCGTTGGATGCAACAGTTTTTCACGAACAAGCAGTTTTATTTTTTGACTTTAGCAAGTGTGATTATTATTATTTTTTTGTTATTTTTTAACTATTTTTAATCTAGTTTATAGCGTTATTTGTTATTTTATTTTGTCATTTATTTATATGTTGACTATCCAAAATCCATCCATTCAAGACATGAGCAGCTGCCTTTTCTACCTGAAAGCAAATGTCCACCAAATGGAAAACATAAGAAGCTGCTTTGTCACTTGGAAAATAAACTAAAATATGTAGCCCATTACATCAATCTCCAACAAACTGTAAAAATGGGCTCATAATCACAAAAATCCATCGTGCTCTGCAGTTTAGTCAATCAAAATGGCTTAAGCCATATATTGACTTTAACACCAATCTGAAGACCAATGCCAAAAACGACTTTGAAAAGGATCAGTTCAAATTGTACAATAACAGCGTTTTTGGTAAAACGATGGAGAATATCCGCAACAGAATCAACCTCGAGCTGGTATGTGATTGGAAGCGCGCAAAGAAACTCATTGCCAAATCAAATTTCCACAGTAGCATCATATACACTGAAAAGCTGGTGAGTATACATATGCTGAAAACATCACTGACGTTTAATAAACCGATATACGTGGGGATGTCAATTCTGGATCTATACAAGACCTTGATGTATGACTTCCACTATGACATCATGGTCCTTAAATTCAACCACAATTTACAGCAAATGTATATGGATACTGATAGCTTTGTCTATCAGATTCATATAGAAGATCTGTTTGCGGAGTTTTTTCAAATGGCTCAACATATGGATACCTCAGATTATCCAAAGGACCATCCAAATTATTCAACATTAAATAAGAAGGTCACTGGGAAGTTTAAGGATGAAGTCAATTGTCAAATCATCTCTAGATTCGTGGCACTACGATCTAAGATGTATGCCATTGATGTGGATGGTAAGATCAAAAAGAGGGCAAAGGGAGTTCAACGGGCAACGTTAGCAAACCAAATCGGATTCCAAGATTATATGAGAGTGCTGTGTGAACAAATCAATATAATTTCTGAAATGCGAAGGATCCAATCAAGAGAACATCAAGTCTCTACAGTAATGATGAGGAAGAAAAGCTTGGACTGGTTTGACGATAAACGACATATTTTGACAGATGGAATAAGTACATTACCTCATGGATATTATCTTTTGTGAATGATATACTTGTAAATATTGTACATATGTTAATAAATGTTTGTTGAAAATAATTGTCTTATACCTGTCTTTATTCATAAACTTCTAAAAAACAACTTTTGTTATATATATAACATAAAATATAAAATATAAGAATATAAAAGATATAAAATATTCAACTGTACATCACGTTGACATTATGAATGCAATTTTTTGACATGATGGATGCATGACGATATCTCCTTGGATACGGCCATGTTTTAAATGGTTGACACCAGGGCCGTATTTACACACTGAAGGGCCCATGGCGGAAAATATTTGTGGGGGCCCTTGCAAACTCAGATTGATCATTTTCAAAAAAAGCACTTCTGTATACTGCGATGCCCACTCACAATGTTCAGATTACGCAGATGTGAATAACACAGATACAAAGTATATTGTGATAGATTCATAGTACATTCATACAGCACAGTAAAGCATGTGGAAATCATGAAATGTTCATTACCAAAGGAACTCTGCGGGATTTGCTAGTGGAAAAATCACGGATAATGTCACTGAAGTCTATGTCTCTCAAAATGTCACTCTCAATGCTCATGAGTGTTAGATTAGTGAGCCTGTTTTGAAGCATGGAGGTACGCAGTCTGTTTTTAATTATTTTCATTTTGGAAAATGAACGCTCAGCAGAACAATTTGTAACCGTCATAACAAGGTAAAGACGGAGGGCTATTTCCAAATTTGGAAATTCATCTTGAACATTTTTTTGAAGAATGAGAGTGTACATAAATTAAGCGAAGCTCTCTTCCACTTTCTTTTCACCTTCAAACACCTTGAGAAACTCTTGAAATTGGACCATTTCATCCCCAAGGCATGATTCAAAGTCATTTGGGTATGCGTTTGCAAGCGTATCTCCTGCTTGTTTGAGCCCTTGATGTTCAATCTGTGCAAAAGTCGATAGGAAGCCAAACAGAGATGACACATTGTCATAAGCAGAAAGTCTGTGTTTCAAAGCAGATACATAGCTATCAATCACCGGATTGAAGCATTCAACTTGAAATGTCTTCGACGGCGTAAGTTGAGCCGCAGGAGCACGGGCATATTTCAATGGTATCAAGCGCACATTTTGGAATGTCTTACGGCCACTCTTATATTCCGTTGTGCCTGCCATTTCTGATGCCCTCTTTTCATAGTCACCATACTGATCACGCTTATACTCGACAAACCTTGTCAGTGACTGCATACTCGCGACAGCAGTATTAATGTCAACATTGTTAGACTATTACATTTTTTCTGGTAAAAATAGTGATTCGTTGTTCTATCAGAATCAGTATTTTTACAGTCCTCAAGACAATCTTTGACAAAACTTTCGTACATTTGCATTCAAAGCGAAATTAGATAATCGTTTAATTCTCATTACTTTTTTAGAAATTGGGGAAATAAATATTTAAATAAAATATTCACTCAAAACTTATTGGATAATAATTAAAATGATAAGTAATTATTTAAAAAATATTAATTTGATTTATTTATTAAATATTATAAAAATTAATTAACTTATTTAAAATTTTAAAATTATATGAAATTAAAAATAAATTTAAACATTACATATTTTTAGATAATAAGAATTAAAATATTAATCATCCATCTGGGTAGGAGAGACACATTTCCAAATCAACATACACATTCAAACACAAAACATCAAACATTCAAATATTCCTCACAATCATTAAATTAATTTCATTAGATTCAAATAATATATCAATCCCATCTGAGTATGAGTCACAAATCTAAACAGCATACAAACAACAAACTTACAACATTCCAAATTATCCATCATATCCCCGTCTATTTAAATGGCTTTAGCCATTCTACATTTCTTATTAATATTTTACCTTTGTGGAGTTGCAATTCGTAACTTCTTTCATGTCTCCGTCTTATTATCATTGAAGGGCCAATATATCGGTCGTCTTCTTTTGATGCATTTTCTTTATTTATCAATACCTGGTCTCCAACTTTGAAAATTCTTCTCGTTTCTGGAGATTTTCCTTCTTTTCCCATTTGGTTTCCTTTATCTTCTTTATTTTTCTACCAATGTCTTAATTTTCTTCCATATATTATTTCTGCTGGTGAGATACCTGTCGTGGCTTGAATGGTACTATTCATCATAAATTCTATTTCTGACAATACTTCCGTCCAATCTCTATGCGTTCCATCCTTTATTCTGATATTAAGAGCATCTCTAATTGTTCTAAATTGTTGTTCTATAATTCCATTGGTATTGTGGTGATACTGGCTTGAATAAAATACTTCTATCTTAAACTTCTTCAATGTTTCTTTAAATAGTTCTGATTCAAATGTTTGCCTCTATCCACATGGAAGTCTTTAGGTGGTCCATATTTATATATCCATCTATCCATCAATATTTTCCGTAGCGTTCTGTCGTCTTGGTGAGCAACTGCATTCAGGCTAATATATCGTCTAAATTGATCAATTATCGTCAAAATATACTGGTATCCATTAACATTTCTCTTGAATGGGCCACAAAAGTCGATATATATCTTCTGAAAAGTTTCATCTGTAAATTGTTTAAAATGTCTTTCTTTTGTTTTCGCAGTTAGTGTTTTTCGCTTTTGACAATTTATGCAACTTTGAACAACTTCTTTTATCTTTTCTCTCATATTTTCCATATCAAAATCATCTCTGAGGTAGTT